>OZ007569.1:8412206-8712206 GCA_963931925.1 Onchidella celtica | reverse complement strand
TTTTTTGGCATTTCCCAGATTTTTTCAATTTTTTTTCTTCTTCAGAAGTTTGTTTTTAAACTTTCCACAACGCAGGCTAATTTGTCTCATATGTCCGCAGCTCCTGACGTGAAGTCCCTGAACAACGGAAACTTGTAAGAAATCTGGCAAAAAGTCACCCCAAGACCGGGGAAACTCAATAATTTTATTTTGTCCTGACAGCGAAGAAATGAAGGAATAAATAATGCAAAAAGATCGGACAATGAACGTGTCGACTTTCTCTGCTTGAGTTGAGGCAGAATCTCATTCTCAGCGCTTGTATTTCAGAAGGTGATTTCAGAGAGAGAGAGAGAGAGAGAGAGAGAGAGAGAGAGAGAGAGAGAGAGAGAGAGAGAGAGAGAGAGAGAGAGAGAGAGAGAAGGTGGAGAAGAAATAATAAACAGAGATAGAGCAAAATGGCGGGACAGAAAACCCCCACCACCACCATCCCAGAAAGAGCCCATGTATTACCAAGCCTGCTGTGGAAGATGGTCTCATCGATAACGTATCGCGGCTATTACTTTCCAACTCGTTTGAAGGAGGAAGCGTATGAGGTAAGCCAGGATATAATGAATCTTTTACAGCTGATTGTGTCAGATCATAAGGCCGTGCTCATGGCAAGTTAACCGAGTTATTTGGTCGGCTCATCTGTGTAATAACACAACTGTGTACCACTTTCAGTGAACTGGAACATGATAAACATTTTTCAAATTGATGAATTCGACCTTTTTGTTCCGATGAAAGCTTCATAATTTAAGGAAGGCTGTTGTTGTAAGTACGTAAGCACTCCAAGCGTTTACGTACCCATCCCTAACCCCGTCCTTTTCCGCAACCCTGAATCTTATCGAATCCCTAACCCTGCCCCCAACCCTTTCAACCAAAAAAACAGCAGGAAAACAAAAAGAAAATCTGAAAGAATAATTAATCATAATTAATTAAGGCTGTTGTCAAAGAGCACTTCAGGAGCAGCTCTCTAGCTCTGGAGTCACAAAAGGCTTTAACATACGTACCCCTAGCACAAAAACAACTATCCTCTAAGGGGGGATGGGGATTGGTGAGGGGAGACGGGGATTGGTGAGGGGAGACGGGGATTGGTGGGGAGATGGGGATTGGTGGGGGTGGGGATTGGTGGGGGGTGGGGATTGGTGAGGGGAGACGGGGATTGGTGGGGAGATGGGGATTGGTGAAGGGAGACGGGGATTGGTGGGGGGTGGGGATTGGTGAGGGGAGACGGGGATTGGTGGGGAGATGGGGATTGGTGAGGGGAGACGGGGATTGGTGGGGGTGGGGATTGGTGGGGGGTGGGGACTGGTGAGGAGACGGGGATTGGTGGGGAGATGGGGATTGGTGAGGGGAGACGGGGATTGGTGGGGAGATGGGGATTGGTGGGGAGATGGGGATTGGTGGGGGTGGGGATTGGTGAGGGGATACGGGGATTGGTGGGGAGATGGGGATTGGTGGGGATTGGTGGGGGTGGGGATTGGTGGGGGGTGGGGATTGGTGAGGGGAGACGAGGATTGGTGGGGAGATGGGGATTGGTGGGGGTGGGGATTGGTGAGGGGAGACGGGGATTGGTGGGGAGACGGGGATTGGTGGGGAGATGGGGATTGGTGGGGAGACGGGGATTGGTGGGGAGATGGGGATTGGTGGGGAGACGGGGATTGGTGGGGAGATGGGGATTGGTGGGGAGACGGGGATTGGTGGGGAGACGGGGATTGGTGGGGAGATGGGGATTGGTGGGGAGATGGGGATTGGTGGGGAGATGGGGATTGGTGGGGAGATGGGGATTGGTGGGGAGATGGGGATTGGTGGGGAGACGGGGATTGGTGGGGGGTGGGGATTGGTGGGGGGTGGGGATTGGTGGGGAGAGACGGGGATTGGTGGGGAGACGGGGATTGGTGGGGAGTGGGGACGTACGTACCTGTAACAACATCCTTTGAGAAATATCGTTTACAGTCGCCTTATCTTTGGTACCGGAGTACCATTTCAAATTCCACGTCATGCGCCCTTCTCTCCCACATCCACCCCCCCCCCCCACTTCCTTTATCCAGCTCGGCACAGCTGATATTTGACGATAACTAAGTCGATATGAAATATGCACGTGTATCGGGAATTAACAAAATGGCGCTCGATCATGTTGTTCGCCTTGCGTCTGAGTGCTTGAATTGACGTCAAAGGCGTACCCGGACCCCCTTGAATGTTTGTTTAATCTCTTTAATGACAGAGAAAGGCAAAATATACATCGTCCGTCAAAGTACAGCTTTTACTTATTTTTGGTATCACATCACGACATGGCCACTCATAGCTGAAACTTGGATGGGTGGATGGGTGGGGGGACTTTTTTATTCGTGGTTCGAACAAATCATTCTGATATACATGTACACAGCAACAAATTATACGCCCCGCAGCAAACGAGGACTTCAAATTCAATGTCAACAAAATCCTACATTAAAGCCACCAAAACTGATGACATCTTTTTCAATATAATTTTGGTTGAAAGTGTCTGAAAGTGAGCATGTTCTCAAGCAAGAACACCATTTCTCATTGTGTTTTGTTTCGTTTCTGTATCATTTCTTTCGCCAGGCTTTGGAACTTTTTCTTTTTGCCACATTATATTTTCACGGGAATACGTTTAAAATCCCACAGCTAACTGTCCACAGATTTCACAAGAGATGGGGACTGGTGGGGGGATGGGGATTGGTGGGGGGAATGGGGATTGGTGGGGGGAGACGGGGATTGGTGGGGGGTGGGAATTGGTGGGGGGAGACGGGGATTGGTGGGGAGAAACGGGGATTGGTGGGGGTAATGGGGATTGGTGGGGGAGACGGGGATTGGTGGGGGAGACGGGGATTGGTGGGGGGAATGGGGATTGGTGGGGGAGACGGGGATTGGTGGGGAAATGGGGATTGGTGGGGGGAATGGGGATTGGTGGGGGGAATGGGGATTGGTGGGGGGAATGGGGATTGGTGGGGGGAGACGGGGATTGGTGGGGGAAGACGGGGATTGGTGGAGGGAATGGGGATTGGTGGGGGAATGGGGATTGGTGGGGGGAATGGAGATTTGTGGAGGGAATGGGGATTTGTGGGGGGAATGGGGATTGGTGGGGGGATGGGGATTGGTGGGGGGAATGGGGATTGGTGGAGGGAGACGGGGATTGGTGGAGGGAATGGGGATTGGTGGGGGAATGGGGACTGGTGGGGGAATGGGGATTGGTGGGAGGAGGCGGGGATTGGTGGGGGGAATGGGGATTGCTGGATGGAATGGGGATTGGTGGGGGAATGGGGATTGGTGGGGGAATGGGGATTGGTGGGGGAATGGGGATTGGTGGGGGGAGACGAAGATTGGTGGGGGGAATGGGGATTGGTGGGGGAATAGGGATTGGTGGGGGAGACGGGGATTGGTGGGGGAGACGGGGATTGGTGGGGGGAATGGGGATTGGTGGGGGGAATGGGGATTGGTGGGGGGAGACGGGGAATTGTGGGGGAAGACGGGGATTGGTGGAGGGAATGGGGATTGGTGGGGGAATGGGGATTGGTGGGGGGAATGGAGATTTGTGGAGGGAATGGGGATTTGTGGGGGGAATGGGGATTGGTGGGGGGATGGGGATTGGTGGGGGGAATGGGGATTGGTGGAGGGAGACGGGGATTGGTGGAGGGAATGGGGATTGGTGGGGGAATGGGGACTGGTGGGGGAATGGGGATTGGTGGGAGGAGGCGGGGATTGGTGGGGGGAATGGGGATTGCTGGATGGAATGGGGATTGGTGGGGGAATGGGGATTGGTGGGGGAATGGGGATTGGTGGGGGAATGGGGATTGGTGGGGGGAGACGAAGATTGGTGGGGGGAATGGGGATTGGTGGGGGGAGACGGGGATTGGTGGGGGAATGGAGATTTGTGGGGGGAATGGGGATTTGTGGGGGGAATGGGGATTGGTTGGGGGATGGGGATTGGTGGGGAGAATGGGGATTGGTGGGGGGAGACGGGGATTGGTGGAGGGAATGGGGATTGGTGGGGGAATGGGGATTGGTGGGGGAATGGGGATTGGTGGGGGGAGACAGGGATTGGTGGGGGGAATGGGGATTGGTGGAAGGAATGGGGATTGGTGGGGGAATGGGGATTGGTGGGGGGAGACAGGGATTGGTGGGGGGGAATGGGGATTGGTGGGGGGAGACGGGGATTGGTGGAGGGAATGGGGATTGGTGGGGGGAGACGGGGATTGGTGGGGGGAATGGGGATTGGTGGGGAGACGGGATTTGGTGGGGGGATTGGGATTGGTGGGGGGAATGGGGATTGGTGGGGGAGACGGGGATTGGTGGGGGTGGGGATTGTTGGGGAGATGGGGATTGGTGAGGGGTGGGGATTGGTGGGGGATGGGGATTGGTGAGGGGTGGGGATGGGTGGGGGGAGACGGGGATTGGTGGGGGGAGACGGGGATTGGTGGGGGTGGGGATTGGTGG
Source organism: Onchidella celtica (assembly GCA_963931925.1). NCBI lineage: Eukaryota > Metazoa > Mollusca > Gastropoda > Systellommatophora > Onchidiidae > Onchidella > Onchidella celtica. Next base: position 8,707,733 of record OZ007569.1, on the reverse strand, counting down.
GGAGATGGGGATTGGTGGGGGTGGGGACTGGTGGGGGGATGGGGATTGGTGAGGGGAGACGGGGATTGGTGGGGGGTGGGGATTGGTGAGGGGAGACGTGGATTGGTGGGGAGATGGGGATTGGTGGGGGGTGCTGATTGGTGAGGGGTGGGGATTGGTGAGGGGAGACGGGGATTGGTTGGGGGTGGGGATTGGTGAGGGGAGACGGGGATTGGTGGGGAGATGGGGATTGGTTGGGGGTGGGGATTGGTCTGGATGGGGATTGTTTGGGGGATGGGGATTGGTTGGGGGCATGGGGATTGGTGGGGGGACGGGGATTGGGATTGGTGGGTTGGGGGAGAGGGGACAAAGAAGATGAAGGAGAAACGGGACACCAGTTTGTTGCGTACTACCTTACGAATGACAAGGCAACGACAGCAACAACCGGAATTATTATCTTCATAAGAAATGTTAAAAAAAAGAAAAGTTATAACTTCCATTTTACTGTTTGTTGCTAACGCAGATTTTTGCGTCATACAGCCTTTTCTTTTGTTCTTTTTTCTCTTGCGACATTTGAACAAAGGACAAAGACGTCTTTGATGTAAGACGCTCTGGATTCTGAAAGACCTAGTCCAACCCAGTGATCACCCCATTGTGAACTGTGATTAAAACATCCTGCTCGCATTTGACAACCTTTGCCAGAATGCTGGAAATCACAAACGTACACAGCAACAACTGAGAAATCTCTCTTTTTTCTTGTCAAAAGATCATCCCAGTTATCTGCACAACATCCATTTCCATACGTTAAGACATAACTAAAACGAACTGGAAACAAGTATGGTACGGCTAAAATGAACCCACAATCCCGATTCCAAATCCTCGCCAGCAGGAACTCTCTGCTCTGTCTCATTCTATTCTTTCAGGCGCCTGACCAAACTGCTCTTTTGAGGGCGAGGATGAAGAAAATGAACAAAAACAGAGGAAAGGAAGAACAGGAAGAAAGAGAAGCAGGAGAAGAAGATGAAGAAGAGGAAGTGGATGACCTGGCACGGGAGGGTCAAGAAATGAGTAAAACAGAAGAAACAAAAGAAAAACAAACGAGCAAGAAAAGTGAGGTATAAACTGTAAATGTCAAGGGCAGCCAAACAAAGACCTACAATCTATACACACCCACACGCACGTTTTGCAACCAGCGAACAAAGGAAATTAATGTGCACACAAAAGGTTAAATACCTCAAAATAATGTTATTAATTAATAATCGTAGTCATTGAAAATAATCACTTGCCTACGTGCCTGTTTAAAAGTAATAAATCAAATCCTAATTAAATAAGTTACTTCATAGAATGCAGATTATAGTGTCAACATGCCGATATCGTTTCACTAATCAAGAGAGAAAGGCTGTGCCAAAATGATGTTGAAACAATTCAAAGTTTACATTTGAACTAGCAATCAGAGCACACTATCATGCATTTGTCCAAGGGAAAAAATGCACAACAAAATTTTTGCGCACACTGACTACCAGAAACTAGAGGGAACATTGCCCATTGCCACTTGAAATGTTCACATCCTAGAAGGTCCCCGGGGGTTCCTGGGGGGGGGGGGGGGATTATTTAACTTGAAAAACTATCAGTTCTCTTTTTCCCCTTCCACCTTCCCAATTAGTTTTCACTGAAATAGACAGCCTCGGTGATCCTCAGAAAAACAACCAATCTACCTGCAGCGGCGCTCTATCACCAGCTTACAGCCAATCATTGACTGACTCGGCCTGATAAATTATCTGAGTCACTGAGTAGAGGCCAGCTATAACGTAAGTCCGCTCAGAGGAGAGAGAAAGGAGAGAGAGTGTGTGTGTGTGTGTGTGCGCGTGCGGGCGGGTGTGTGTGTATGTGTTTGTGTGTGTGTTGCTTCCAGCGACAAAACAACAATAACAACAACAACAACAACAAAAAAGTACAGGTGGCAATGGGGGGGGGGGGGGAGTTTAAGTTTAGGTTTTACAGCGCATCGGTACGACAACGGTCTATTTGCGTACACTTTTTTAAATTTATGTTTCGCATTCAGAGTTACTAAGTTTAACATAGAATTAAATACATTCATATAATTTTCACACTTTGGTAAAATTCTAAAAAAAGTTATTTAGTTCAGATCTGGAAAAAAGTTTTGTAAACGAGTACAAAAGTTCTTAAATCAAGCCGCAGTTCTTAGCTTCTCCGAGCATAGGTACGCTTTTCAATTACGGTATGACATTAAGAAGTTTGGTTTTATTTTCCTTTTTCAGCACAAGAGTTTGATACCTTCAATAATAATAATACAAGTAAGCAGGGCTACAATAATGTAGTAAGCATGTCTGTAATGAAACAGTCAAATAGTTCATGCAAAATGCCAGTTCAAGTTTTCAAACGCTTCATCAACATCCAACTTATGATGGTCGTAAGCTCGAGCGAGGGGTTTGGGGTAGGCTGGGGGTGAGGCCATGCTATGAAAAACACACATGGCAGGAGGGAGTGTGTAAAAAATCGCCAAAAAATCGGGAGTACGTACTTCATGGTAGACCTCCGATGACAGCTGATGACACCGGATGTTTAGAAGCATGTGGGTGTGATTGGCGAGGCTATGAAATCCTGTTTTCAACCAAACTTACCTAATAAACAACGGCAGCAAGCCGGAACTTACATGTTCACATGTCACGAACAAATAAATATCAAGTGTTTCGACACCAATGAGTATCGATTATAATATCACAGGCTTTCAGATGGAATTTTTGTTACATTCCAGGGCTGGTCACATTTGTCGAACCCGATGGTTCTCACAATCCAACGCCACATCCGCCCCTCCCCGGCCGCCACCCCCCCCCCTCCCCCACATAGAAACTCAATAACAAAGCAACATTAACAGTGGCTTAAAGTTTATAATATATAAATAGAATCAACGCGAGCTGATTATTATTTGTACCTTCGATTTTGACCAGAAACTACAAGAGAGGAGAGAGCAGGGGGTGGGGGCTTAGACCAATGTGTGAGTGGATTTGACGATATCGACATTCAGGTAAAAGACTAAATTCCTGACGAAACCCCTCCAAAAGGCGGCAATTTTTTTTTCTACGGAAATGGAGATTTGCTTATAATATGAAAGATTGGTCATTTTTCTGCATTCAATTAAAACATTTTGCTTGAAGTCGTCTTAGAAATATTTTATTTGATTTCACCTTTAGCCTATTTTTGTCAGATCCGCCCACAGATGTTCTGATTCAGCATTACCTAAAGAATGTTTGCGTATCACTTATTTGAACCGATAGTGATTGTTTACATGGGTTGCAAATTGTAAGTAAAACAAAAGCTAAATCAGCGTATCTACTGGATGGGGCAAAAGGAGCCAAAAAGGTCCACTCAGAGGGTGGGGGGGGGGGGGGGGAGGCAGCAAATTGCCATAAGGATGTTTACTAAGCTAAGCATGTCTAGATTATGGAATGAGGTGGCAGCAGTTGCGATCGAGTAGCTTTTTAGTGAAAAAAAAAGGTCTAAAAGGCCCCACTCTATTTACTTCGTTATGCAGCTTTGGCTCTTTGCGTACCACTCTGTCAATGATTAAATATGATTTTGTTGGATTAAATGAGCCCGAATAATGTATGCTATCGCCGCTTGTTGAGTAATGATTTTGAAATGGCACTAAAGAACAGGCCTGTCCAGTATGACCCTACTGACAAACATGCAAAAGATATACATGTAATTATGGAGTTTCTGCTACTTTGAGACCATTATTAACTTATAAAAACTACCGATCTGAAACGACTAACACTGCCTTATACTAACCAGGATTTATCGTTTGGTACCGGTATCAATTTGCCCCTTAAGTGGACCTGATGAAAGTTGCGAATATTTTGGGACGATAGTTTTCAGTGCTTGACATGTGGGCCTAGTACGCTGGCAAGAATTTTGCATACTTACATACTCCAGTCCATCTTATGCAAAGCACTAGGACATCATCTCGGGCACCACATAGAGAATGGCGGAGAAGCAAGTTCCCTTATCTGGCAGCTATGATGAGGCTAAACAAGATGTTTTCTACTATCTGAAGATACGCAAACGGGTGCCATTTTAAAAAAAAATTCTTTTCCAAATCAATGAAGTAATCTTGCCGCGCGTGAAAGATGTCAAGAAATGCACCATTTTCACAATATAAGAGATCAGCATTTCTTCTTGAAATCGGGTGATCTGGTTAAGCCAAGTTGATGTTAATTTGCTGGATTTTTAAAAAAAACCAAAGTTTGAACTCCTACCACTCCAAATGATGAGGAATCATGAAGACGCGCCCCTGAATTAGAATGGTTCCTTGTACATTTTCCCACCCAGAGTGGCTGTAGTAATAGGGCTTTAAGCTTTGGGCCCAAACATCCCGGAGTCCAGCATCCGGCAAGCACTTGCCCATGATTGCCAAGAGTATGGAAGTGGGTGTGAAAAGTACTAAGAGGGACTATTATGTTTTGAAATTTCTCAGCACTTTTCCATATTATTTTCATGGTTTTAGACCGGTTTAGTGCCTGGTCCTTTACAATGACACTGTTACACAAAACGTTTTGCTTATTTTGTCTTCGGAAAGCGAATATCAGCGCTTATAGATGCAAATGAGCTTCCACACTTTTTTTTTTTGTACGAACAAAAACCACCGAGGAGAGGGGCGGCAACTCAAATCGACTTTTTGCTTCAAAGTATCGATTTGAGTTGTTGAGTCTTTTTGGAAGTTCAGCCATTTGAGTTCACAAATATTCCGGATTTGTTGTCCCTTGGCATGTTTTTCCTTTCAAACTGACCATTTAGGGGAAGTGGCGGTCATGAAAAACGAAGAAGTATGAGCAACTGAAAACACAAACTTGCCACAGCTGTCCGATTCTACGAAACAATCGAAGTTTGGGATGGATTCTTTTGTCTATATCTCTACCACTGACACGCCCCTGGCTTGTTTTCAGCTTTTTGCCATTCCCATCTCATGTACTCTTCTATACTAGATGACGTACCGGGCATTGCCCGGAATAAACAATCATTTGCTTGCTCTCTCTCTCTCTCTCTCTAGCTCTCTCTCTCAATAAAAGTAGTAATCTGCAGAACTCATGCGCGCCAGGACACTGCGCACCAAGCTTGATATGGTTACTTTTTATGACATGTACGGTACGATAACAGAATGGAGGCAAGATGGAGGATGAAAATGACAGCACGATGAAAATGCATTGTCTATAAATTCAAGAACCAAACTAATCAAAATAATAAAAACTTTGTGCTCCCTCCGCGGTATTGGAAATGAACATGTAAAATTGGGTTAGTGTAGGTGGTCTAATAAAAAAAGCCTTTTGCGTTCAAAGGTGGAGATTTTGTGAAATATATAATTATGTAAAGCGAAACAAACATGCAAAAAATACAGATGTTACATAGCAATAAACATTGTTATTTTTTAAAAACACATGCTTGAAGTTAACAACTTTTAATTGTAGCCATCATCTCAATTGCCACCTTCCTGCCAAATTTAAGGCCTGAAGAGTGTATATTTTGGTCAGTTAGTCATGCCATAGGTTGCAAGCTGCTGAAATATATAACAGATAAGTAGCCAAAATCCATCTTGTTGTACTAGGCTAGTACGTGTATTATAATATCATGTATTTTGATATTGCGATTTGAAATTTGATCAGTTTAGCTCATTCAAGAAGGCGACGTCTCAATGACAACGAAATAGCTTTGCTGATTCTTTTTTTAAAAATTTTTTTCTCACGTATTGCTAAATTCAGTGGTATTGGTTAAATCAGCTGTGGCAGCTCCGGGTGCCGCCACTGTGATTGCTTTGTATTGGTAACCCGTCATGGCATGTTCGATACTTCCCGATGGTACTATTTCGTAAAGATAGGAAGGTATGCAAGACCGAACTATCAAAGAGATAATTATAATATACAATTTTTGACAACTTTGACAGTTGATAACTTCTAAAAGCTACCGATCTGAGACTGTTCTCACATATATACCTGTCTTCTACTGACCAATATCTATCGTTTGGTACCGGTACCAATTTGCCCCTGTGAATGGACCTCTCAAGATATGCCAGCTGATACACTAAATACTGTGAAGCCCGCAGAGCCATAGATCTTAGCCATTGACATATTGATGTTCTCTTCAAGTCCTGTACGCTTGCGCTCCACGGGAGAGTGAATCAAAATTGGTGCGAGGTGATGCAGCGTTACTTTAGCCATGTGGTCTAAACAAGAATTTAAGAAAAAACAAAGACGGGGAAAGGGGAGGGAATAGGGGGGTGAAGGGGGGGGGGTGGGAGAGGAAAGGGGACAGGGGAGGTGAGGGAAGAGACGGGGGAAGGGGAGGAGAGGACAGGGGAAGGAGGAAGGAAGACAGGGTGAGGAGGGAAGACAGGGAGAGGGAAGGCATGGGGAAGAGAGGAGAGAGGGAAGGCATGGGGAAGAGAGGAGAGAGGGAAGGCATGGGGAAGAGAGGAAAGAGGGAAGGCATGGGGAAGAGAGGAGAGAGGGAAGGCATGGGGAAGAGAGGAGAGAGGGAAGGCATGGGGAAGAGAGGAGAGAGGGAAGGCATGGGGAAGAGAGGAGAGAGGGAAGGCATGGGGAAGAGAGGAGAGAGGGAAGGCATGGGGAAGAGAGGAGAGAGGGAAGGCATAGGGAAGAGAGGAGAGAGGGAAGGCATGGGGAAGAGAGGAGAGAGGGAAGGCATGGGGAAGAGAGGAGAAGAGGGAAGAGAAAGTGAGGGGAGTAGAAGAGAAACTTAAGAGGGGACTGGACGGTGGGGAGGGGGGAGAGGAGAGGGGGAGCAGGTTTATCCCTAGCAGCGATGGGTACCTCAGTACTAGTCAAATAGAATAGCTGGGATTACAACCCCATTAGTTTTGACTGTCTCGTGTAATGGATTCATGTCACAGATGGCGACCAGACAAAATTTGCTCGGGTATTTGCCATATTGTTGTATGTTCATTTTGGCCTTCTGGAGAAAACGAGGATTGTAATTTGGTCGGCAAAAAGGCTAAAACGCATACAACAATACGCCATAAACATATATCTGGAAAAGTTTTCAAGCGATTGGAATGACACTTACACGTTATAAAATTAGGAGTGAGAGGACCACTTTCATGACTAAGCCACAAAGTTGGCAAACTGTCGCACACAACAATATGGCGAATACCCCTTGATATGTAGGAAATAGACCATTGGGGACCTGAACTAATGAATTAAGACATCCCCTGGAAAGCTGGGTGAATAAGCCAATGGTACACCGGCAGCAAGGAATAAATGTGTGAGATATGCATGCAGATAAGTGGAGAGAGGTCTTTGAAGCAGGATGCTTGGCTGACAATGCTGCATGATTGATATGATAGATATTACTGATTATGAAAATTTCCTTTTGGACTGATGATAACCGTGATGGTGAAGATGATGAGGATGATGAGACCCATCCCAGCTGCTACATTTGCTAGGTTTTTGCATTTGGTCTTTCCCAACTGTGTAGTAAGTAGGTGGGCAGGGATCTGGGGTTTGTCAGATAAAAGCAGCACTTAGAGAGTTAGTCTACCTTACGGATATAATAAAAAGTTAATGAAATATCAAAGGGCTGTTTTTTTTGGGACACCAAGTTCATTTGAATACAATGACATGTTTTGCTGACTGCCTGATCGTTTGATTGGTAGAGCATTCACCAGGAACAAGACGGTTTCAGGTTCAATTCCCTAGCTGCAGCATGACAGTTTTTTTTTTCTAATCTATTTTTCTTAGCTTCTTGTGCTGTCTGTTTATGTATCAGGAATATTTGTTATCAGACATGTTATATTCATTATTCCAATTCTGCATTCTTCTTCCATATCTAGAATATCCACAACCTAAATGAACTGGTCCCACAAGCTCCTATTCCCCGATGCTTTTCAAATATTGTTTTCTATCACTTGCCTTGCCAGAGAAATGTTTCTTATTTCTTTCGTCCATTTGATTATAAGAAGATGCATGAGAAAATGGAACAAACAGTTCCTACGTCAAACAACCAATTGCAGTGATACTAATCTAGTTACGAGGCCCTTAGATATTTGCAACAGACCCTATGAAAGTTAATTATAGCCCTAGGTAAACCCACTTTCTATTTACAGTCCACATCTCAGCTGACATTCTAAGACTTCATGGGGGTTTTGCCTCAGCTGTAAATTATTATGGCCATTCTTTTTGTCATGTCTCAAACGTTCTGACAAACTGCTGAGACTACAACAAAAATTACCTGCTGTTTACAGTTTTCTCACAGGACTGACATATATATGTACATGTATAACTGATTAACTTTGTTCCTTTTGAGTAATTTTGACCTTATCAAAATAAATTGGGGTTTCCTGTCTGGTGGAAGGTATCCTAAAATTGCTACACTAACACAAACAGCATTTATGTCAACTTCGGTGTATTCAAAGAGTATGTAGGTAACGAGAGAAATAACTATTGGTCGACTGCAGTAGTGAACTATTGGTCGACTGCAGTGGTGAACTTGTGAGATCCAGCGAACCAGCCCAGCACTGGGGTAAAAGTAGATCAGTACAGTAAACAACAATGGATGTTTGTTCATTTTCAATGGGAGAAAGAGCTTATTGACACAGCTTTTTACAGTTTCAATCAACCACAAAGTATGCAGAAACCTCAGCAGATTGATCGTCACACTTTCAATAGTGCAGATGGCCTCTTCTGAATTCTTGTTTACCCCACTGATCTAGTTTCACAATTTCTCAGAAGTGATCTATCTTTCTCTGCTCATCCCAGCCAGAATCACTACGTCAATCTGATATAGGTTTCCATAAGATTGGTAAGATTACTGTAGGGCACATTCCCTACATCAAATCAATGTCGGTACGTTATCGTAACCAGCAGATCTACATAGGAACAGTGTCATTTCTATGTGTGTCAAGAACAGATTTGATTCATAAATGTTTCCACTGAGTAAATTTTTGTGAGAGAGCAGTGAGTAATTTTTACAAACGTAATTATTGTGCGAGCCAGCATAACTTGGTCTCGTAAACAATTTGTTTTGAACAGTTTTTTTTCCTAATAGATAGACAGAAGGTGTGGGGAAGGATAGACGGACAGCGTAGGTGTGCATGACTGAGCACTTTTTATATCTCGTGTTTTGAACTAGGTTTAGTAGAGAGGGAAGGGGTGAGTAGGAATTAAATGTTATTGAGACGTCTGTTGACGTACAGAAAATACCGTGATCCAGAGTAAAAGCTCGGGGTTTTGAACATGTTAAGAATTTATTGCTATAAAATTACATTTTATTGTCTTGAGTGATTCGACCTTTGATGTCGACCCAAGGTCGTTGCGTAGGGCTGTTACTTAAAATAACTCGGTTCGGCAGCTGAGCTAGAGGTGGTTGCACCAATCAAATGTATGAATCTAGACGGAAGGTCGAGACATAGCTTTAGTATTTAAACCCGTGCAGAGCTTAGATAGATGCCACATGTAGACAATCCATTTACGAGGTGGACGGCGATAGTCCTCAGCCAGATGAGAGACATTTAAGACGCAGTTGAGCAGTCCATATTGTGAGGAGCCTGATTTAAAGCTCCAGAGCCTAAGCTACTTGGTTTGATATGAACCCACAGCGTTTACATCCAGCGCTCTCACTCCTAGTGAGGGCCTCATGGTGAGAGTCCATACTAATTTGTAATGATGAAAGTGAACCGTTCTACTTACTTTTGAAGACAGTTTCAGAGCTACCGCCAGACAACGCATGGTTGTACAAGCATTCTCCATGGCGTGTCTAGAGGAAATGTCCATATCATAACATGTCTCATTGAATTAATAGAATTTAAACTGTTATATCCGTCGCCACGTGCGTGGATTCTATTTGGCATATAACTCATATGATCTGCAAGTAGTTAGAGTGAATAAGTTAGTCTTTATAGAAAGCTGTAGTTTCATTAGTTAGATTCAGTTGCCTTTGAATTGATATTTATATTTATAATTATATTTGTTACATTAATTCCTGTAATTAAACTGCCCTACAGTTCTGCTAAAAATCAAAGCAATTGATTTATTTAGTTTTTAGAGTGCAAGTATTTTTTTGTGTTCGTCGATTGTGGGAGCGGACCTCGAAAGAGTGTCAGTCGAATTCTCCCCATCTAACCCACATCGCGACAATGTGTACACTTGACGTCAATATTCTATGCCTTGGATTTCCATAGGATTACTGGCTGGGATACTCTAAATAGCCATACAGATCAGGGAAAAGTGTACACTGAAAGACAAAACCAAGTTAGGTAATTTCACATTTCTGCACAGCCAAGCACATCAGTAGATGCTGTAAATCTGTATCAAGCTGGATATATATCTCTCATCTGACCACAGCCAACCACAGATATTTGGAGCTTCCATGAAGATGGTTTTGGTATGATGAAAATATTGAAAAACAAATGTAAGTGGAATATTACAACAGATCTCTGACAGTGAGTGCTTGCCGAGCCAGGAGGTAAACCAGTGACCAGCCACACGTGTTCGACTTACCGCGATACCGACTTCCTTGGAGTTGAAGTTCTCATGGCTCCAGGGATCACAGTGGTATTTACGTTGGAACTTGGTCAGAGGTCCTGCCGCACGTACTGCAACATCATTGGTGTGAAAACTGGCGTTGATGACAAGTCTTCCATCATAAACCAGGCAGGCACAGTTAATAGCTGCAAAATCAAGTTATAATTGGTTAAAATAATAATTAAATGCAATGACAATCTTCATGCAAAGCAGTCAGTGGGTAAAAGAATCAATTTAACAATTATCTCCCCCCCTTACAAGTCTATCACATAGCAAGCAGTAGCAGGTGGTGAAGAACTGGCCGACTTCTGGCATTTAAGTTCATGATCAGAAAATTTCACCCAGATTTCTATATAAGGTTTGTTATCTCTTTGTAAGAAATACCACAATAACAACCGCAACAACAGGAACAACAACAAAAAACTTGTACAAGACCACCCCCTCACGCACTTTATTTGGTGATCCAGATGCCCAGTTATGTGAAATTACAAATTATGATAAATACATGACTTTTTCCACGAACCCTCCCCTTTTGTCTTTTGACTGCCCAACCGACCTAAATGTTGGTGGTTGCATTATATATCTTATAGTATGTTATGTGTGTGTATCTATGTATACAATGTATGTCTAGCAGAGAGAGAGGGTGAGAGAGAGAGAGAGAGTGAGTTGCAGATGGAGAGCACACGACTTTCTGTAAAGCGCCTAGAGCAAATTGTTTGGATTGGGCGCTAAATAACTGATCTTCATTATTATTATTCCTATTCTTATTCAAAGCAAAGAGGGAAAATGGGAAAATGCACATCCATACAATCTTTCGTGTCCAGCTTTATGCCAAAGTCAATCTTATAAACCTTTTTTTTTCCTTTGAAAACAAAGACACAAAATATCCTCTCAAAGTAAAAAGAGAAAATCACTGACATGTCAGTTTTCAGTGGTGACAGATCAGGACACAGTAATGTGACATGTTTAATGAGGTCATTATTTGTTCAGTATAGATTTAAGCATGAAGAACAGTTTTGCTTTGGTGCATTAAGGTTCTGAGGGAAACATATTTTTTATAAGCTCAGGCTTTATACAAGTGAGGGGGGGGGGGAGGTGAGGGCATTTTGTTTTTATTTCGGTATTTTGGTATTTTTTCTGTATTTTCATTTTATGTTGTTGTTTTTTGGTTTTGTTTTTGATTTGTTTTTATATCAATATTTTTCATTTTTTATTTGTGTTTGGTATTTAAACTTAAAGGTAAATTCATCAATTCTTGATGACTTCATTGTTATGTGAATGCTGTCCACAAATTGACCACTTAATAAAACCTTTCGGAACTCATGAATTACTCATATCATTTTGGAAACGTAACCCTGCTACAATCACCATTGTAATGGCAGGGGATTTTCATCACCAACCAGTGTTGGTTACGATGTCAGTGGCTGAGTACAAACTTCAAAGCTGTAATTTGTTTGAATGCAAAACTTTATTTTCACGATCATTTGCTGATTGTAACAGGTCAGGCCTGTATAATGCTTCAAAGAGAATGGGAACAAAACTTAATGGGGTCTCTGGAGAGGGAAGTGACTCGGTGTGGAGGATGATCTTCCCACCTGAATAATTCATCAATAGAGAATTTAGTTTACACTCTGGCTCTAAAGTTTTCATCAATAATCTAAATAAATAAGATGGAGTTGCAAAACTTGCACCGAGAACTAAGAAATAACCACAAAACCTATAAATATGCAGTTTCAACCAAATTGCCTTTAAATAATGTGGTTCATGATGGACGAATGAAATGTGAGTAAGCATTCCTTATATGCTCAATGAGGACAATTTTCAAAGTTGAGGCATACCTTTTCCACACCATGTTTTATAACCTAACGTTCTGAGATTTTCCTGTCAGTGTTTTATAGAAATGTTTCCTCCTCCGTAGCCATCCATTAGTAGTTTGGAAGGTACTTCTGGTGCATCAATATAATCATTGCCATCATCATTAAGGTTCTGAGGGAAACATATTTTTTATAAGCTCAGGCTTTATACAAGTGAGTTTTGGTTCCCCAGCAAATGGAATCAGCAGTTGGATCACTCACTGCAATAGCAAGCCTTTAATATTTTTCAAAATATTCTTGCTTTCCAATCCCACAAGAGTTCAGGTGGTGCTCAGATTTTACTTCTAAATCCTCCACAAAGCAGAAATGTTTACCTGTAAATGCATCAAAATCGACCTCTTTCTTGAAAAAGCAGAAAAGAGCCTGTCGATGAAAAAAAGAAGAGGGAAATATCATAAAAGGCATAAGTTTTGTTACATAATCTCAGTTCGTTAAAATTGCTTCTACAGATATTTGTATATACAGAGATGGGAACTACTGATAGAAACATTTCCTGAACTTTTGATGCAATGCGTCACTGCGTACTGCAATACACACATACACTAAGGCCAATTCATATTGGACAACAAACAAAATACTTTCTACTAAGAAAATCTATTTTAAAAATCCGGAATTCAGGAAATTTCTGGAGAATTCCCATCCCTGTATATATCTTTGCAATGTCTGTGCCTCTCAGAACTACTTCATATCATTTTTTGTTCATTACCTGCCTTGGCACCAAGATTTTGCCTCTATGCTTTCAGATTATATCTGCTGTTGTATTTAGTAAAAACGAATTGGACATGGAAAAAAGATTTGTGTTACTGAAAGGACAAATTCAGTGATAAATTAAATCTCTAGAACCTTGGTTTCGTTTTTCATTGTTTCGCCATGATTTAGATCTATTTCGAGTCATGGTTCGCCATTTTAAGGTTTCGTTATCACTTCCTGCGATGTGTTCACTATCAAACACACTAACCCGTGCGCAAATCATGCTATTGTACGGGATGCGCAGGGTGTCAACTCACAAAGGCAGAGCAGTAAGACTTAATTAGATCTAAAAACAAACAAACAAAAATAAAATAAACAAATAGGAACAGACAAGATGAAGCAGGTCCATGATAACCACCCAGAACTGAAACTTATATTCAAATCGATTTATCCCGGGCAGGGCCGGGGACCTCAGCTTGTATTATTATAAGATGACTGAACCACAAGGGAGTGTCAAAAATTGAGAACAGCAATGGTGAGGTACAAAGGATTAAAGTTTCTCATAGGTAATGAATATGCAAATTTAAGATTTTGCTGCCTGCGGAGTTTTGTAATGCCTTACATGACATTCAAGTCTGATGTGACCATGAGGGTTTGTGAATGCAACTGTGTGAATGGGACTATCATCATCCATTTCTTCATCATTCCAGTTGGCCAGGTAACAGTCATAGTGCATCTGCACTCCAACAGCTTGAATACAGTTCTTCACTTCCTCATCAATCACAGGATTATTGAAGCAAGTGAAACTCTGTAATAACACACACAAAAAAAGCATTTTTAACTCATTACACAGTATTGTGGCACAACACACCCTGGATTGCACACACCAGGGCTCTCGTCTGCCCTTCAGAATTTTTCTCCAAGGCTTAAATGTTATATTACAGGGCAACTTAAATACAAGGAAATACGACAAGTACAACAAAGCAATGTACTTGGGTACTTGGCGAGAGAAGAGATATGTTTGTGTAATTTATTTATTCATTTTTGTTCAGATTTTCCCCCAACTTTTTAAAATGTTTTTTAAATCTGGGAAGAATTCCAAGGCTATTCCAGGACAAATCCACTATTTCCATGGCTTTTTTCCTCAACTTTCTAAACTCACAGCTTTTCCAGTGCTTTTTCTCAAATTTCTAAATTCTAGGGCTATTTTCCACAGATTTCTGGAATTGAAGAGCTGCGTGGCAACCCTAACACACTAAAAGAAAATAATGTAATGAGTAAAATCAAGTCCTCAATTTGATTTGAAAAAATATCTCCTTTCCAGTTCTGTTCTTGTTTATCTCATTCCCTACAGGGCAATACAGACTGTCTTGCAAACATGAGTTTAATGAATTACATTGAAAGTCTCTGCAATGGGACTTACTGAAATTGTATAGTTTTATTATGTTCTCCATTTAAAGTTAGGAAAATCTCCCAACAGGATTGAGTTCACACATCAGCAAAATTGAAAAGAGAACATTAATTATTCATTATTAATCCATTAAAGGAATTTTGCATGGGGATGTGAAAAATAATCTTATCAGCACAATCACAGGCTACTGTTGTCAAAGACACAGAGCATCTAACAAGCCTGTTGACTTGTGTCTCTTGGGGATCTCAGAAATAATTCTTTGCTCTTCACTAATGTGTGAAGTTTGGAATTGTAACATCAAAGACTTAAATTTTCATTTAGAAAACCCCTAAAATGATAACTAAATATCACATTTTGCTGAAGATATCAATTTTACAAATGATAACATTGCATAAAAACCCATGCTGGATGCTTGTCCAGTGACAGAGAAAGAGACATGTGAATGTGAAAATTTCAAAGTTTACATGAAAACCTCAGACTAAAAATCTATAAATCTAATTCGGCTTTCTGCCTTTCTAGTAGTCAAACATGCTTGTAATGACTAACACAAGATAAAATTATCCAGGCTACTAAGGGTAAAAATTGAATGGATTTATAAAAATACTCAATGCTCAATGGGCATACATAATGCTAAATTTAACCTTGTTTATGATGTGAATAATAATGATTCATTCTGACAAAGAAGTGCAATTAAATATATATATAAGACTGTCACAGAAGATTGTTCCAGCAAAATTTTGTCCAGCTTCATATGTGCTTCCTGAAATAAAAAAAAATGTGATTCAAAATGGAAAATTTCCTAAAATAATGTCATCAAGTTATCTTCCCACCATAATTTCTAAACATACTTTGAATCACTAATTTTTTAAATCTTATTTCACAAGTCTGAGTGGGAAACACTTTGTCCAAAATCATATTTGTGACCATAACCTTCTGTCAGTCTCATCTGTATATTGTAACTGTACAACGAAAGATGCACTGTTGACTACTCACTGCTGTGTATGGCGGCTGGACAAAGGCAATATTACTTCCTGGTACTCCCAGTTTCAGTAAAGCTTGCACGCAGGTGTAACAGTCCAGAGTCCTCCCATAGATCACAATTTTCTCTGCAGAGTGCACAAAATTATTTTACAATCAAAGAGATAAAATTGATAACAATTCTGAAATTCTGAGTTGATGTGAAAAAACTTTGGGAAATTGATATTCCACCTAATGATCATATAAGTTGAGTTCTGGTGATAGAATGTTAACACATGACAGTGTTACTAATTTTGCAAAAACATCTTTTTCAATTCTTTTTAATATTTTAGCCTGATGAAGGTTCTTTATGACCTCTAACTTGCTTAGTGCATTTTATTTTCCTATAAAGTTATAATTCTTTTAGAATTTTCATTGTAGAATTTTCTTGCTACTTGTTGATAAGAGAACTTTGTGACATAGCAAGTTTTCTTCTTTTTTTTCTTCTTAAGCCACATTTTAACTTCTCTTGCCAATAATAACAGTGACAGTCTACACTGTCAATGCTCCAACAACCCTCCAGGGTTGTAAAGGCACTGCATAATGGAACAGCACCCCACAAGCCTTCATCTGTCATGTATGTGTGCTAGAGCCTTGGTTTGGCCAAAGCTCCGTCCAGTCCACTCAATGATGTCATCCATCTATTTCTTTCTTCATCTTCCCCATCTCCTTTTCTCCTGAACTGTTCCCCGGACTACAGTCTTGGGGAGGCCATTTAATTAGGTTACATCTAAGATGATAAAGACAAATAAGTACTCACTGTTGAGACAAATAGATACTCACTGTTGGTCTTCAGGATGTGATTTTCCACTCGGTACAACATCACTGCAGCATCGTAGGCATCGTTGATCAGAAACAGATTTGGAGGAACCTGACCTTCAAAGCGTTTGTTTGGTGACTGGGGCAGTTGGTCATTGTTGGCCCCAGAGGCAACGTCAGCCCCTGTGGGGCAGGGAACTTGGTATTGTTTACCAGTACAAAGTACCAGATGGTCATAGGGCACTATGGCACTGCCGTTGACAGTAACTTGTTTCTTGGTTCTGTAAAACGTAGGATGAAAGTTTATGAGGGTTCAATTATCTTTCTATTATATACAGTCAGAATATAATTTATCATCCCAAATAAATAAAAATATACATTTTTTAAATTGGAGTATAAATTTTGACTATAAAGTGTGAAGAGTTAGGGTTAGGGTTAACAGTAGTAATAATAATAATAATGATGATGATGATGATAATAATGATACCATAATAACAACAACAACCAATAACAATGATAATGATAATACAAGACAGAGTGTTTATTTTCACTGTATATTTTAATATAGTGATAAAGGTTGCATCTTTTTTAAATTACATTTGGTACAGATGTTTTGTTCACATTCTGTATCATATCTGTCTTTAGGATAATTAAAATGAGGAGCTTTGGTCTTTGACGTACATATAAATACAATATTCTGCAACTCTACAAAGATAACTGCAGATTCTGTGCACAGCTAAATATGAAAGCCAAAGTACAGATGTACCAGATCAAGAGTATATGTTCACCTGTTGATTGCCGTCATTTTTCCATAGACCACATTGACCCAAGTTCGAAGAGCCATCTTGGAGTACTCATCTGGGGTAAAACAGTAACTGAAACAGACAGACAGGAAATGAACAAAAATAAGCTAATGGATTTCTCCTACACGCTCTGAGTGATGATCAGAAATGAAAATGCATCATGGAAAGCAAAGCATTTGAGTCACATTTGGTGTGAGTAATTCTGTTCTGATTTTGTCATGCTGATATGAGCAGGCCAAAGGGTGGACTTGCAAGGACTTTAGTTACAATACAACTGTAACAAGAAAGCAATCGAAAGAGTGCTTAATGTGTTGGTTTTACTTGAATCAGTCATTTGCTTCATCAGCTATGTAATAGTTTACTGTGAGGGCAACTGCTTGTATGCGAAAGCTTCTGAGTTTAATAATAATAATAATAATGTATAGCATTTATATAGCGCATATCCATTTAAAATGCTCTATGCGCTTTACAGAAACAACATGTCAACCACAGAGCAGAATGGAGCTGCCTGCGAAGCGCTCAACATACTGCACTGCTTCTTTCTCTCTCCCTGTGTCGCTCACTCTCTCTCTCTCTATCTCAGAGCAAATTGTAACGCAGCCTGTTAGTCGCAGTTCACAACTCACAACAGTTCACAACTCACAGCAGTTCACAACTCACAGCAGTTCACAACTCACATCAGTTCACACAACACACAACTCACATCAGTTCACACAACACACAACTCAAATAATATTTGAATATTTATTAATAACAAATATATTTAATAATGAATAATAAATTTAATAATAAGTTTGATCCCATTTAACATTTCTTTTTTAAAATTCTTTTTGATCTTCTTTCATATAATTCTTACATTTTTTATTATTTCCCCATGATTAGCAAAAATAAATGAAGTATATTCCAGATATATGAATACAAATTCTATTCAGTCAGCACAGGCATCACTGGTTATACAAAATATTCATTCACTGTAACTGTACTTGAACCAACTATGACTAGTTTTTCTCGGAGGCTGACAAAATACAGCAAGAAATACAAAAATTGTTGTACATCACAGAACATGCTTGAAATACTGTTATACAGATGTCAAGCACATGAATTTTCAGTTTTTGTGTATCTTAAACTGACATTGCTGATATCAACCCTTTCCGTGCTTTGCCCGGAACTGTTTCATGCAGTCTAATCTCGCTATACTGCCATGTGCCCGAACTGTTCCGAGCCTAGTTCGTATGCATTTCTTGAGTGATCATATGGAGACAATTCCTGCATTATGATTGTCTTGCATTTCCTGATTAGTTCCCTTATTTACTTGCGTCATTTGCACGTATTTTGAAAGCCTGGGATTTATGGTGTATAATCATTGAGATTTGCTTGTTTTGTCTCCTTTTGCACCCAGCAGGTGAGTGGAAATCTGTGTGGCAGGCAAGGAGTTAAAGAATGCTCACCTTTCACCTAGGACCATGTCTCTGAGCTCATCAGGAGGGAGGTCACCAGGTAGACCATGAGGGGAGATCAGTGTTATATTGTTGAATCTCAGGTGTGGACTGGAATGGCATTCAAAATGAGACAATTACAGAAATTTGGCAAATGCTGGATTTCTTCACGGCTCTGTCAGAGAAATATTGCAGGTGACAACTGGTGTAAACAAATGCAGAGCAGTGACATAAACAAAATTCGTCAGCTCTGAGATTGTGTGATGTAAGAATTCATGTTGAAAAAGCCACTTAAAAGAGAGGACAATATAAATGAAAATCAATCAAATAAGAACTAAAAAGGTCGAATTTAATGTATATTTACAAATAAATCTGTGAGTATACAGGTATTTGTATCTTTAAAGGAAAAACTGGAATATAGAGGTAGTGGATGCCTGGTATAACTACAGAGAAAATCTATGTCAGCCATGTCCACTTGAGTAAGTGTTAATGAAGATGTTTGTGAGAGATTTAGAGATTTAGAGATTTAGAGATTTAACAACTAGTTTGCCAAAGCTGAAGTGCCTAACAAACTACTGGTCATTTCATATTAAGTGTGCTGTGACTCAGGCTGCACTTAATTATATACTTTAGATATACAATGGTGGTAGGCCACTACATGCACTTGAAAGAGAAAGGATTTTGCTGGAAGATTTAAATATTATCTTTACACAACACAGAATACACAGATTAAAAAAAACTATCACTGACTTTCCCTTAAAGCCCACTAGCCTTTGTTGTCATAGGAATCATGCAGGCCACCCTAAACGTGTGTGAATTATTTTCTGAACTACACCTACATGGTAAAAATGACTCATTCATTGTCATGCATTATGGATAAGGAAGTTTTGACAGACAATGTGAGTTTTCACATACAAAACAATGCACGCACAGAGACAATTTCTGCCTCTGTACTATGTAATATTCTCAGACAGCACTCACCAGTAGACTAATGTCTCCAGGTAAGCCATGCCTGCATCAGAGGCCCCAACTACAACAATACGAGCATTGATAGTAACCTGAGGAAAAAAAATCATACTTAAGCAAACATCTTCATGAGGAGATGGCAAAATCAAGATGAAAGAAAAGATTGAAATACAATTCTGGTAAAAAAAATTATGAACTCTTTATTATTTTAATGATAAAATTTCAATAATTCAAGTTGTCCAATTTAGAAATCCTAAGCTTTCTACCGCTATTTCAAGCTTCATTTACCTGGCACAGGAAAAGAATTAATGTGAATTTTGGGAAAAATCATATTAACTTAAATTTACTCCAAGAACTCGTAACACCCAAATCTCCACACGTAAAGGCTGCTGACCAAAAAGCACATGGGTAATATACTGAAAGAAAGCATAAACAATTTAAAGCTTTCTCTCTCTTGAAGATACTCCAGTTTGACGTAAATGCACATGCTCACAACTTAAAATTTACCATACATGGAATATATACCTTTGGCTCCAGAACCAATTTTCTGTTGATATGGTTGAGGGCATAGGAGGCAAACTTTTTGAGAACTCGGTCGGATGGGCCATTGATTCCCAAACCCTCGGGGGGATAATCTATTTGACGTCTCAGTCGAACTGGCACCAATGCATTCAGTCCGCTGACCAGGGAATGGTTCTCCAATTTCTAATGAGAGTTTGATATACAAAAATAAAAATAAAGAAAGAAAAAAATCTCGTCATCATGAAGCTGTAACCTCTCTCTAACCCCATGAACAAACTTCATTATTTTTCATTACCTAGACGCAGCTAGCTGAGGATAATCATTGGAGTAAGTTATAGCTCTTTGGGGTTGGCATATTTTTACACATTTTGCCCATATTTATTTGGATTACTCTGGGATGTGCTGGGATAGTGTCTTATCTCCTCCTATAAAACTTATATATTTACTCAATCTTACATAACTATGTATTTTGTATTTACAATATAAATAAAATAATAATAATAATAATAAAGTAGATTTATATAGCGCCTTTAGCCATGCCTCAAGGCGCTTTACAATAACATGATAAAATATATGCACACACACACACGTACACATAAACGGCCAGCTGGCAGACACACACACACACTCACACACCAAGACACACTATAGATATTTCTCAAATAAATATGTTTTTAACCCCGTCTTGCAAATGGCAGCACTGCCAGAGAATCTCAAAGAGATAGGCAAGGAGTTCCAAATAGTGGGACCAATGTAACTAAACGACCTTTCTCCAAACCTCTTTAGGTTACATCTTGGGACTTTCAAAAGCCTAGAGTCCTGTGATGATCTCAGGGCTCTGGCGGGCATATAGGAAAACAAAACTGCACTTAAATAATTTGGGGTGGAAGATTCAAAGAAACTGAAGCACATTAGTGCAATTTTGTACTCGATACGTGCTTTAACAGGCAACCAATGAAGTGTTTTGAGTAACTCTGTGCTACTGTGATATCTTGATTTTCCAAGAACAAGACGAGCTGCACAGTTCTGTGCTCTCTGAAGTTTTGAAATCTTTTCTTCCTGAAGACCCGCCAGCAGTGAATTACAATAGTCAAGACGTGACAAAACCAAGGATGTTACAAGGGTCTTAATGGCATCTGTGGTTAAAAAAGGCCATAAAGATGAAAGAAAACTACACTCGCAAAGGCACTAGATACAAATAAAAGACCTACTCATTTAACACATACAAGGTTCGTTTGTGCAACTCCAAGCAGCACAATCAAGGCTCTGTGTATTGTTTTAGACTTTGTATCTTTCTTGAGAATGCCAACAATTTGCAATATTAATTTTAGTTTTCTGTCTGACCCTGTATTCCTTACCAGTGTCAAAGAACACACTTCAGTTCATGACAAACATTCTAATGCTGATGTTTTTAACTGATAAAATGATAATGATGATGAGTGTTGTGACAAGGATGGCTATGAAAAGTGAACAAAATCAGCAAAGTAACTGCAACCTTTAAAGGGGAGATTACCTCTTTTGGTGTGAACGGTGGATAGAGAGGATAATACAAGCAGGTTTTCTGAGCTTGTCTGAAGATTTCCTGGAAAATCAACAAAAAATCAACTTCTGTCATAAATCTATAAAATTTACTCATTCAAAATGCTACGAAATCCTCTAATAGCTTGGCATTGATGGTTAAACATGATTTGCATTGTGGTGAATACAAAGGATCCGTGGATGTCATTTGTGATAATCATTGTTTAGTTTATCTCATTCTCTACAATACAATGCAAACTTTTTGCTCACACTCATGAACTTGCACTGAAGGTTTCTTTGGCATAGAATATTGACAAAATACTTCTGAAATATTTTTAAACAAACACAGAACATCTCTTGGGTTGCAATAAGGCTTGGAGCAAAGTTAAAGTGTTTAAAAAAAAAAAAAAAAAAAAGGGAAAATGTTGTATGTTGCAAAGCCCAGCCTTGAAACAAACAATAAATAAACCTTACAATAAATTCCAAAGAATTAAAAATTGTTCCAGGAAAAGAATGAAAGATCTGAAAGCTCATTTTTTCCCTTCAATTTCTAATTCTTTTTGAATTTGTTATACAGTTATACTTTTGCTGTGTTTCTGCAAGGTCAGTGCAACATAAAACTTTTCTTTCTTTCCCCACATCTTTAACTTAGCCCAGAATGCTGAACACATTTAGCTTCATAAAGTGTGTCACAAGGTAACAAATTCACTAAGAAACTACTATTAGTATTACAATAAGTAATGTGAATAAATCACTAGTATAAAAGGCACTGTGTTTAAGTCATAATATGATGCAAGTAAGTCTGAGACTACAATCTGCTGAAATACAGCATATTAGGACTTTACGGCCAACATGAAAAAATAGCATCTGAATATATTGCCAAACTGCTCACCTTCACAAAATGCTTGGTCAGATGACTAAACACAGGATTCAGGACAAAATGGTGCAGATGGCCATGGTCCTCTCGACGATGGTGGTTGTAGTAAATGAAGTCCTCAATATTGTAGTGTGAGCGGATATACTCAATTTCCTTGATGACAAATAAGATTGCTTTGTAAAATGTAGGAAAACAAGATCAAATTTTATAATGACAGAAAAAAAAGAAATTTGCCTGCCTTCAAGTTTTTGTGAAACTGTCAAAAATGGGCCTTGTGTTCCAAGCATGTTAAAATGCTCACCCATATGACTTTGTAATATAAGCTACAAGCGGCTAAGTGTTTCAGCACTTGGGCTATTTCTCTACCATTAATCTGAGAATCAGCTGTTTAAAACTGTCAATGGGACCACATTAATTTGATCTGACAATGAAATACATGATAGAGCACTACACCAGAATTAATACTTAACAATAGACTTTAGTCTTTCAACAAATATATTGGCCATACAATTGAAATCTTTGCTGAGACTACAATTTGTATGACATGATAGTTCAAAACTTTAGTTTAGGAATTGGAGCCAGTGTTAAAACTGACAGTGAAAGCTCACCTCTTCTCTTCTGATAATGGCAATGCCAACTATTTGACCTTGGCATTCAGCAGCATAAGCTTGGATTTCTCTGCCACCCTGAAAATAGTACAGCAAACATGAAACATTTTGTGGGAAATTCCTTCTCAGTGAGTCTTAATTTGTTTAGCCTCAGTTTTAGTGTGAGAAGTAGACCATAGAGTTAAATAGGACCTTGTGCCCTAGTCAGACTGCAAGTCTGTCTCCCTACTTGATCACAAGGATTTTCAAGTCTAAGTCAAAACAAATATAAAACAGACTTGACTCAGAGCGCTACCAGCCCCACACCAAAAAAAAAATTTTTTTTAATGGAAAAGCCGCGAAATTGGCAAATCTGCATCTCTAAAACAAAGATTATTTATTTTTGCTCCAATGGAAATAAGATATTCCAAATTTACTTTGTTTTTGTATGGGGATAGTTTTACTTACCGGATCTCTCCTGACCTTGTTGTATTGCTTCAGGTCCTGTAGGATGTTGGCATGCAGATCAACAGTTTCCACAAGCTTAACAACTGAGTCGTAGTCGCTGGTGCATGCTGGGCGAACTTTGAAATTCCTGTATGCAAAATGGAAACATGAAAAAAATTTCTTCATTTTCACAATATACTGCTAAACAGTTATACACCTTTCACAGGGACACATATGATATTACTGAAGAAAATGATCATGAGACATAAATAGAAAGTTCACTAATTTGAAATAATGCTAAAGCTGTCATCATCCAAAAGGTGCAACTGAAACAATACTTTGTTGGGACTATAACAATGCAAAGTTATACAAAATAAAAATTAAATGCAGATGATCTGAAAATTCGTCAAAGGAACCAGTTTGAACTCTCTGGTGCTGATGTATATGCTTTCTGTCTGACTCTATAGGAATATCAAAATGAGTGCTTTTCATTGTGACCGTATCAAAGGATCATGCAGCATTGCATTACTCAGCAGTAATTTCTTTTCTTTTTTTTTACTTTTGTGATTCTCCTTTATTGTTGGAGAGTTTGTTATTTGAATAGTTTAAGTAAAATTTTAGATCCTTAGTTCTCCTACATAATAATAGGATATGTCAGATATATTCACAAAGAGATTATGCATCATATTAACTCCAACGTAAACTGTTCTGATGCACATTCTCAATCCAGGTTCTTTACATATTTTTTCAGTCTGATTATTTACACTTTAATTGTGATGTTTTACATGTAGGTAGATAATCCTGTTACTATTACTTGGTATTCTGGACTTAAACATCACTTAGCTAGGAAGTTCAATCTATTAACATTAACGTTACTTAATATTAGGACTGGACTACCATTTCACTCATATCTGTGATCTTTATTATCTCTGAAATTTGCCGTTGGTAACTTCTTAGACTTTCTTAAATTGCGGACTGACTTTTGTATAATACAAAATCCCAACTGAATGTGTCACAGAGTTCTCAACCTAATTTTATTGCCACTATGGCTACTAATATTGAAAAATTATTGCATTTGCCAGACCTATAATGGTGCGTTTTAATTGGATTTCCACATTCACTTCATGTATTTCCTTGTAAAAAAACTTATTAAATCAAAAACTTACTTGAGAAGTCCAGAACGATGAAAAACATACAGTTCTTGAGGCAGAATGCTTGGGCATTTGGGTGTGACCCTCTGGAATGTAAAATGAATTTTATTATTGTACTCTGCAAAGTGAAAGACCAGTCCAACTAACATTTTACTTTACGTACATGCAACACAGTCTGTCTGGTAAACATCTCAAATGATGAAATCTTGTAACCTAAAAGCCTATCATTTGATCAAAATTTTTATACAAAAATCTCAGTATTGAAAGAGACATAAAGAAGTAAAACCTCCTGGTGTTCAAGACATTTAAAGGCACTTCATCATCATCATCATCATTGCCTTTCTCACCCTGGATCAGGGTATAGGCCACCAACAAACACTTTCCATCCCTCTCTATCATGGCCCAGTCTCTTTACATTATTCCAAGTCTTTCCGCTTCGTTGCACATCATTTTCTCTGGCTCTTCTCCACGTTCCGCGCGGCCTTGAGTAAAAGTAATGACTTCAAATTATTCAGTTTTTTTTCACATTTTTAATTGTTTCTCAGATAGCCACGGTGTAATATCATCTACCCAGCTACAGTGTGTATTCAGTCATAACGCATCCCTGGCGAGACCAGAAAAAGCTTACCACAAAGTTCTGAATGAGAGGAAATTCTGGGACCATATGTGGCACTGTGATGATGCAAAAATCTCTGTCTGGAAACTTGGAGAATGCCACTGGTAGAAAGTCACATGACCTGGTGGAGGAGAGTATATTTTCAAAGAGAGTAAAAAGTTTGTGCACATAAATATAGACAGAAACATGGAATAGTTTTCGTGTTAGAAAATTCCATAACTTGAATGTATTAAAAATATTTAAACAGGTTTTATTGCAACTGTAACTGGCATTGTTAAGAAATGTGGTCAGACACTGAATGTATGTGCTGGAGTTGGTCAAGGAAGTGAATAAACGGTGATCACAGGCTATATAATTTAAATTACAAGTGCTCTGGTAAGGACAGCTGTCACCACCGATGCATATGCTTTGATACTCAGTTGTAATGCTTTACAGTCACGGAGGATAACTATGAAAGTCCACTGGGCCACAAAGTTTAAATTTTTTTTCAAGGAAAATATAACTTTACATTAACACCAAGAGTAAAAATATTTTAAATTGGGGCTACCTTTTGCTGCCTACCAGGAAAAATAATCTTTCATCTCTCAAAAATACAAAACATTCTTATATAAATAATGTCAATTGTCCCTTCCAAGGCACCTCCATTAGCTACAAATATGAGGTCATGAGCAGGTGAAATATTCATTACTAAATATCCTTTCTGTTGTATTTATTTATCAAGTTGGGATTCGGCCCAATATCCATCGATGAAATGCTCACAAACCATTTATTCTTACCTCATCTCATACTGCTCAGCAATACAGAAAAGCTGAATACTGAAAGCATTAGGTGCTCCATGGAATGTGGGCACAAATCGTTGCTGGGTGGCTGGGAGCAAGCCTTTAGGTGTGGCTGTCAGGGGAGGGCTCTGGACAAAAACAGCAAAATAAGAAATCAAAACTTCATACAGCAAGAACTAGCACAGAGGTCACTATTTCAAACATCAAAGATCTGAAGATTCCAACAGTAACAGTTAGGAAAGTAATATTGCTAATTTTTTTTTCTGCCAAAGGAATAGTCCATAAAGTGCATCCACCCCTGGGCTGGGATGAGGTAGGAGTGTTCTCCCTAGCATACGGAAAAATCACATGGAATGTATGTGTGTGTGTGTGTGGGGGGGGGGGTCTAGGGAGCATACATACACTTTTCAAATATGGTAATAAATCTTGGGTTGATGTGGGTGTTGAAGCCAAGCATACGGGGGAGGGGGTGGGGGGAGGAAACTTGCCAAAATCTACACACTTTATGGATGGCCCCAGAGGTCTTTGCTTTCTATCAGTGATTTCTATTCAGGTGTGCAACACAGAGAGCATTAAACTACATAGAGGACAAGATAAAGAGACAGTATTATATAATATCTTTGTATGACAAACTAAACTTATGTGCCTGAAAGAAACAGTTTTGTCCAAACAGTATATTATTATTATCTCTATACAACAAACTTTATTTTTTGAGTAAGGAACATACACTTTTCTCCATGGCTGCGGCTGTCTCTTTGACACCCTGGGAATACTCAGTGAGTTCTGAGACCAAAACTGGAGATGCTCCATCGCTCAGTTTCTGCTCCTTCTTAATTACTGGTGTTGGTTCTGAAATTTTTTGATAACATTAAATTAGAATCATCAGTGCACACAATATGTGAATTTTAAAGTCCAATATCACAGAAGAAAGATGCCTTTCACCCTTAACGGAATTATGAATACGTTGATTTTTGTGGTGAAAATCATTGTGCTGTACCAAATGTTAGTATTTCCCATGATTCTGATGTTTATACTCCGCTATCGATGCAATTAAATTCAAGAGAAGAAAATCATCCATACAGTGAGATTGTAACAAATGGCTGGGAATGTGAGCTGGAAGGTTTGAACGGTCCAGTGAAAGCAACTTCAATTAGTCTGAGCATTTAATTATTCCAGAAAGAGTATTTTTCTGGTTTGCAATGAAAGGTAATATAACATATTTTTACTGTCCATGTTAAGTAAAAATGATAATGATAATAATAACAATGAAGACCACTGATATAGTGCCCAGTCCAAAAAAAAATTTGCTCTAGGCACTTTACAGAAGGTCTTGTTCTCTCCATCTGCAACTCACCCTCTCTCTCTCACTCTCACTCTCATTCACAACCTATTGCATACACTCTTATGCCAGACATACATACACACACACACAAACACATAACATATAAGGCAGAAATTAAACAATGAAACAGTAAAAATAAAGTGAATTGAGAAAATAAATGGATTGGGAATGAGACCTCACAACTGAAAGTGTATTTGGAAAAATGTTTCTTTAGACCAGGTTTGAATTTTGACTCGGTAGATGTCTCTTGCAATGATTTTAGCAGCGAGTTCCAGATATGTGGGGCACTGGGTGTAAATGCTCTAACCCCTAGTTTCTTTGACTTCCAGTTAAAAATCTTAAGAAGGCCCTGATCGCTTGATCTTAGAGAATGAGGCGATGAATAGGGCTCTGTCAAAGTGGAAAGGTAAAGTGGCGCAGTTTTGTTTTTGCACTTGTAGCACCATAACACTATTTTGTATCGGATTTGCAACTTAACTGGTATCCAGTGCAGTTTCATAACCATAGAGATAATATGTTCACTCTTTTTCTTCTTCAAGACAATTCTAACAGCTTGCTTTTGAAATCCTTGCAGCCTGTTTCAAGTTTTGTTGGATAAGTTGGATATATAAAACTGAAACCAAAAGGCAAATCATTAAATTCAAACTTTAAGGCACAATGGGCTGCCATAGTTTCCCCCAAAATCTCTATGGCATTACACAATTGGGTATCTCTTCTGATGCATGCTTCTAAAGGAACTAGTGTCCCTTCCAAAGCACTTTCCCTTTTACACAGTCACTCACGGCTATCATTCATCCCCTCATGTTGAGGACAAATTTCACATAAACCACGACTATGATAATGTCCCACAGCTGCAGCAATGCCATCACTACTGAGATGACAGCATTTACAAATACTAACCTCTTGATGTTTCCTTACTGCCATTGGGACTGCTCTCTGGCACAACGTCGCCCACTTGTGAGTGCTCCTTGCTGCTTTCTCCATCTCCTCCTTTACCAGAATTTGATGTGACTGATGCTGCATCTTCAGCCTTTTCTGGTTCTGACATTGATGGACACAATTTGTTTACATTATTCTACTCTGAGATATTTTTAGGGGTCCAAAATTATTTGCCACAAATTTATTATAGTCATTTACTGGTCACAAAGACTATAAATATGAAGTTTGGAGCAAATTTAAACTAGAATGCATTAGAACAAAAATTTTTCTCATTTTCCCATATATTTTATGAGTAAAGTCAAAGTTAATATGAAACAAATTATTCTCTAATATTCTTAGAAATGCTGGTAGAATTCTGAAAGTCAGTTATGGGAAACACATGGCAATAAGGTAAAACAACAGCAAGAGAAGACAATAAATTTACCTTGGTCACATGATGTTTCAAAGTGACCTGGATATCTCAAGATGTTTTTGGAAAAATGTCTCTCTGCACAATTATGTGCCTTCTGGTTTGACAATCTGGAAACTGTCCAAGGTTTACTATTGTATTTCAATGTGCCTGTTATTGTAAGCTGCATCATATCACAATATGATTTTGCTCATACAAATAAACAGTGGCCCTCTGAAATGACATTATGAAATGATAATGACTTCTTCCTGTAAACAAAACATACAATTCCCTACACCAGTGTCTGCCTTGCAGTATCTAAAATGTTTACCTGCTTCAGCTGTAGGAGGAGTGGGTGGAGGGGTGGGCGGTGGTTTCATGTCATCATCTGGATGAGGTTTCTTCAATCCATTGAATGGAATCAGCTCAAAGCATTCATTCAGAAGGTCAAGGTTGACATCTGTACTAATGCTCATGAATCCATATGATGTTTTTTCCACCTACATTTTGAGTAAGCAAAGTTAGGAAACTGTTATCTACCTAGGACTAAGTAAGAAGGACAGCACCTAAAGAGCTGGAACAGAATGAACAAAAGTGACAGGTGACAGCTGAGGAAGAAAGACATTTGGGACTCAAATAAGTAACAAATATATTAGCAGCTGTTCAGTTGATGATCTTTTAACCCTTTAACAACTGACATTATGAGAGCTAAATTTTATAAAATCCGGTTATGACGATCCACTTATTTGAAGTACTTTAAATAGTGAATATTATGAATCGAAATCAGGATACTGACCTGTATTTAGAAGCTAATGATGGATATCCAAAATCTCTAATTGTTTGGGCAGTAAAGAGTTAACAACAATATTCTTTCCGTATTGAAAGGGTTAAACAAAACCTAAGTAAAGCAAAGTATTAAATTTACAAAATGAGTTTTCCCAAATTATATTAGGAGTCTTGCAAATATGTCACAACACAAACTGCACTGCAGTAGTGGTTTTTAAGTGCTGGTATGACCACAGTATGTGCTGTACCATAGGCTTATTGATATTGAACTATGAAAGTAACACCCGCATGGCCCGTGCATAAGGCAGACGGCACAGAAACTCATGCCTTCAAACTTTGAAACGCAATTGGAAGTTTAAAGTCGAAACAAAACAAAGGCAGGAGGGAGGCCATCAATGTTAAGGAGAAAGCATTATTTGATATTTTTAGGCCTATTTTCATTTATTACAAAATTACGATACTTCATTTTCATGTCAAAGGAATAGACATAGTAGCAAAAAGAACTATCTTTCACATGTAATTTTTTCAGGTCTGGGCATTTCTTCCTTGCAGCGGTGAATTATTTTTCCTTGCTGTTTTTTTATATAGATATGGCAAAAAGAAAAGACTGTAAGTTGCAAAGCCTCATGTAAAAAAATGATACAGAAACGATACAGTAAAAAGCCATTATTTCTGTATCATTTCTTTCACAAGGCTTTGCAACATAAAACCTTTGTTTTTGCCAAATTTTTACTTCAAGTTTATTGTGACTCCACATATTTTGTGTGTTTTTTTTATAATATAAAGCCATTTGGTGTTTACCTCGGCCACAAGACACTGCATATCAGAGTCCTGGGCCTCAATCAGCTCTGCCAGAAAGTAATCTCCATAGGTGTTCTGTAACATATCACTTTGTCGGTTGAAGATAGGAGTCAGATCATCATGATCTTCAACACTGAAAAAAACAAAAACCACTTCAGGAAATACCGTTTCTCTGCACAAATGTTATGAATCAAAACTTCCAAGTAAACTGCTTAAAGGCAAGTAGATATAGTTTCCCTGATACACAATTTGGACACTACTGCACCATTCACCCAAGTATTTTAGTGCAGTTTTGAGTCCTGTGCAATATCTGACCTCTAAAATATAAAAAAGATATCACACCATTTCTCAGTGCATCTTCTGAATTGTTATCTTTCAGTGCAATACATCTGCAGTGTAACTTACCTCAAATCAAGCAAGGAAAAAAAAATAATAACAATAAAATCAGCTTAATACTAATAAAAGCATTAAATTATGCTCCAGAAGGGGAATGAATCGTGGTAGATAAAGACTTAAGTGTCAATAATTAATAATTTCCGACAACATGTAAAACGATGACAAGGTCATATCACAACTGCATTATACTCATGCATGATGTCTTGTCATGACAAAATCAGAAGGGGGAATTTGTCAGATTTAAGGAAATTAAGAATGCAACTAAATCTTTAAAACTCCTCACTACAGATAAAGTCATTGGAAGGGCTTTGATTGGGACATTTGTTCCAATAAGTTTTCAGTCGTCACAACTATCCTGATAGGTTAGGGTTGGGTTGGGGATGGACTGACCAAAAACTCCCTCCCCACATCAAAAGTTATTTCCAGGCATCAGCCTAGAAAACACTACCCTGGCCCTAACCCTAACCTTAGGCCTGGCCCTAATCCTTTCCGACAAGAGAAGCTATAGGTCCAGCTGCCCCTTCTGAAGCATTTCCAAAATAATTTGCAAAACAAGGTTGAAGAATGAAGGGAGTCAAGCTGAACTGAAGGATACTCACTAAGCCTGCCTGATGTGAAGGACTGGCACATGTTCATGACGCTTACACACGAAGAGTACACTGCTGTCTGACACTCCATTCTTACTTTTGTCCATGGGTTTGAAAGCTTGGGCCAAAGATGGGTCTAAAATATTAACCTAACCAGATTAGTTTCATTCTGGCAGCACTTTTCAGCAGAAAATATGAAGTTTGTTATACTTTGTGTGTAAAATATCAAAAGATCTAAACATGTGGCCCAGGCATGACATCTAAAATCTTGTATTCTGTGAATATATTTATCTGTTTCATTCACAGGTGTCTGTAACACGAGTTAAATAATAAAATGACGGGCAATTACACAGTTATTTAAAAGCACTACATTTTTCTTCATAATAACTATTAAATATAATAAATCAAAATTTTCTTTGTCTTTTTTTCATTGGGAGGAAAATAATTCCTTTTATTTATTAATCAAAGCTTCCAATCCAGCATTTTAACATGGCTGTAGACTATTGCAAATTGAAATAATTTGTAAAGAAAAATAATCCAACCTGGAAAAGTTCCCACAGGGACAAGCATGAAAAGAAAATGTAGGTCAGGAACAGCATTGAAAGCTGTGCGAATAATCTCTTGTGCACATCCCATAGCATACTCTTTCTTGGACACAAAGTAGTGGAGAAACAGTGTGTTCAGGGAGTTGACCTGCAAAACATTTCATTAACCACACAAGTAAGAACTGATGATAAAATAACCTCTGCAATAATCTTCCAAAGAATGTTAAAAATGGGAAAGGAAAGAAAATTATGAGGAATGAGAAACTAAAACTATGACATGACTTAACTTGGAATGGTACTCGAGATCAAATCTATTATACAAACTGTCTATGTAAATTAATATAGTGTGTATATTAACCCTTTGGCCGCTGAATTTTTTTCTATTATTTTTCCCTCCATGCTGAATTATTTTTAGAAAAATTAGAATTTTCTACATATTCTTTTCCTTCCCCATTATCTCCTTTACTACTGACAATTTCTAATAAGTGTAAGAGAAAAAGTTGCTTGGATATGAATGAAGATTACATTGGTATGTCAGCATTTTGTGTGATGATGTTGTTGTTGCTGTTGGTGGTGGTGATGATGACGCTGATGGTAGAAATTTACCATAATGTTACATGTAAACATATAATTTGTTTGATATCCTGTATAAAATAAAGTTATATGGTGTAAACTATGCTTGACAACTTCAATGATATTTATTTTGCCAGTTTATGTTGTTTTGTTACATATTTATGTCATGTGTGGTGGTGGTACTGCTGATGTCGGTAAGTAATGAAAAAAGAAGAAAATATCAACACTGGTAAAGAACAAACACAGCAACTTTACACATGTCACTGACCTCTATGTATGTATTATTTATTAACTTGTAAGTTGTACTCAGTTCTGCTGAGCTGCTATTACTGCTGAGCCTACATTCAACTTTGATTCAGAAGTAAATGCAGGCAAAATAACGTCAACATCATCCTTAGACCACCCTGCTGCAACATCTGCTGCGATGTTGTCATCATTGTGAGGACTAAACCTTAGTAGATCTACGGAATTGTCAGCTGGGCCATCAAAAACAACATCAATAAGATCAAACCCTTCGAAATCATCCTCACTGTCATCATCCGATTGAATAAACACAGCAGGAATATCCATATCTGGGTCTACATCCGAGTCCGAGTCTGACATTTTGCTTCGCTATCACAAAAACTGCGATAAAAAACTCCGAAAGCAACAAAACGCATTGTCATGATTCAGATGTTGTTAAAACTCACGCAGAGAGTGAGTTGTTGTTGTTTTACCAGGGCCATGAGAAATTGGCTGGTGGCCTTGAACGGCCCTCGCGAATTATAGTTGGTGAGTAAATAAATGTAAAGTTAAACTGTTAGATGCACGCTTGTCGGTTTTAATGTTCGTGATTAATAAGTAATGGAGTAGGGGTGAAACAAGGTGGGGATAGTTGACATTGTTAAGTATGACTAGACAAGTTTTTGCACGTTAACTGGCTGGTAGAATTGTGCAGACGTATTACTACAAGTAAAATGGTTGGAAGGGATCGAGACTCAGCTTACCTTTCTTGCCAGACTAGTCGATCTAGATGGTGGTTTAAACCGGGTGTGAGGTATGCTTTGCCTTGAATAGTTCTGTAGGGACCTGCTATTCGTATAGATTGTTAGCGTTCTATCTTCCTCGTACTTTTAGGAAGACGTCTCTCTTGTGCTTTTCTTACCTTTCTGTACATAGTTTCAGGTTAGTCGGGTCTGTTGTCGTTCGTGATTTCTGTTAGTCTAGCGTCTTATTGTAATTTATCGTTCGTTCTGTTCCTCTTGCGTCTTGTTTGTAATGTATTACCTTTTTATATATTCGTTATATAGTATTTATCTTTCTTGGTTACACTTATTTTTTAAATATTTTTTTTGATTACATACTTCCATTGATTCACGTGTTTTGACACGTTGAGGGGTTTTTAGAGGTAACTTGGCTTGGTGAGAGGGAAAAGTTTTTATGAATTAACCCTCCTGTGCTGTAGAGTGACAACACTGTTTAAGTGACAACTATTATTGAATTGTTGGAATCCGTGCAGTGAGTACACTGCCAGTTCTTGCTAATTATTAATTTATACCGATCTCGTCTTTAAATTGACGGGCTCCCGAGAGGACAGTATTAGACTGTTTAGAGAGGTGACCTTTTTTTTGTGTAGTGATGAATAGTGAGTATTGGTTTTATTGTCGGCTGGTGCCGCCGCCCGAAGGAGCAATAAATTGTCTCAGGGGAAGAGTCTGTATCAGTGTCGAGGTGATATCAATATAAGAGCTATGTGAATTATATATATTGAGGATACTTTTTTTTAGTCGTCTGCGTATGACGTCGACCCGAGGAGAGCAATAATGAGATTGCCTCGTGGGATGGATGATATTGGTATTTTTCGATTATTTGAGAGATGTTTGGCAGTGGTAACAGAGGACACTGCGTATTCGTGTTTTGAGAGATATTTTGCAGTGGTAACAGAGGACACTGCGTGTTCGCGTTTTGAGATATTTTGCAGTGGTAACAGAGGACACTGCGTGTTCGCGTTTTGAGATATTTTGCAGTGGTAACAGAGGACACTGCGTGGTCGCGTTTTAAGAAGTTTTGGAGAAGTGTGGAGTTGTTTTTTATACAACCGATTATGACTATGGTTTTCCGCGTTTCGTGGACCATCTAACGTAATACTATATATGACAAGTAAGAATAACCGATTATGATTGTGACTATCCATGTGGCCAGTGGATGAGTTACCTAAGAACATACCCGATATGGATATTGAATTGAACCGATTATGACTATATTACCGAGATGACTGTGACACTTGACGTGTGCATGGCTTGCGTACGGAAACGGCGCATTAAATTAACTGCTATCGCCTCGTGGCATCTCATCTATACCGGATTGGATGTTGGAAAGATTTAATTGTAATGTTATTTGAGATCTAGATTATTGTTAAATGCGAGAAGCGCTATGTAATTCTTAACTCAAGACGAGGGCTACGCGGATTTTAAACGAGAACATCAGACTAAATTATCTTACGGACGCTTCTGTTAGTGTTAATTAGGCTTAACTATGCCGAAATTTGTAGTTGTGATAGACCAGAATTTTTGTTCTCCTATTTAGGTCTGTCATATGTATTGGCGTTGGATGGGATTGACACCTCATTCAGAGACCGAGGGATGGTATCACATATTGTTCACCCATTGTGAACACTTTTCACCTACCCCTGTGCTTTCCTTTGTTCCAACAGCTATTTTACTGACGTCGACCCGTATTTTGGCCAACCGGAGATACTTCACGACACGATGCTTCTGCTCGTCTGTATTCACTAAATCTGAACGTTACACGATGTTTTATACTATCTGGCTACCCAGCAGTGCTAGTCCGCTGGCCCAATTAGTTCAGCTATCTCATAGGTCGAAACCTTCCAACCATTTTACTTGTAGTAATACGTCTGCACTATTCTACCAGCCAGTTAACGTGCAAAAACTTGTCTAGTCATACTTAACAATGTCAACTATCCCCACCTTGTTTCACCCCTACTCCATTACTTATTAATCACGAACATTAAAACCGACAAGCGTGCATCTAACAGTTTAACTTTACATTTATTTACTCACCAACTATAATTCGCGAGGGCCGTTCAAGGCCACCAGCCAATTTCTCATGGCCCTGGTAAAACAACAACAACTCACTCTCTGCGTGAGTTTTAACAACATCTGAATCATGACACGCATTAAAAACCACTGCAAATGGCGTCTAAACCACTATTTGCCCCATACCAATCGCTAGCAGTACAAAAGTCAGCATGTACGATGTGCCAGTTGGCCATTTGTAAGCCAAATTCGTATCACGACCTGTGGTCGCGTCCCGCGCTATACAGAGTATATAAATATCGCGACCAGCGGTCGCGAACCGCGGCCAAAGGGTTAATTACAGAGGCTGAAAAAAAACCATGACAAAGGCAAAAGAGGCATACTGTTGACACTATGACAAGCAAGATACCCGTTTTGGATACACTGGGTCTACAAAAATATTCTAAACTTTTTACACAAACACTGCCATAAAATACCTGGCCAGACACGTAGCGAGCATTGTACCAGTCCTCCCATTCTGCCTGGTTGACATCACTCAGATTGGGAAAATCCAAAAATGCTGCAAATCCCATAATTTCTTCATCTTTGTTGCATAGTGTGATAGCCAAAACAGCCTTCTCTCTGAAATGAGTACAAGTGGAAGATATTCGTGTAACCCAATTACCGACATCAAAAGATGTAAAAGACAAAGAATTTGTCTCCTGGTGATGGGTCTCACTGATTTTCAGTTTTCCTCATTGGATTAGGTTGATAGAAGTAGAAACTATCATGTATATTTTACTGTGAAAATTCCATATAGCAAATCCAAATATGTAAGACTTTAAAAGTCTTGCATGAATCTTTCACATAAATGAATCTGTACTTTGATGGGCTGAAGGCCCAATGGGCATTGGAACCCAAATAAATGTCTGCAAGTTACTGAAGTTATGGTAATTCAATGTAAGATGATCTAATTTTTTTGAAGCTGATGTAATTTTATCTGGGAAATTATACTATTGTTGCATATGATGTCCACTGGAAATTTTTCTATTTATTTTGACTGCCTTATATCTCTCCCCTTCACATACATACAAACATATTACATGATATTGACGATGTTGACACGACCAAATAATTTCTCTGTCCAAGGTTCCACAAGCCGGATGATATGTGGAGCGTCAAGGGACTCTGTGCGTCTTGCTGTGATGACCTCAGCATTATCACCCTCCTGACTATGTGGAGTGATCATGGCTATAGTATTTGGCTGGGATCCAGATGCAGTTTTTCACAATGTTACTTTTCACTTTGCTGTCTGCAAACTGTAATAGAAATTGTCAAGAGCACATGAGAAAAGTTGAGTCGACATACCTAGGCTACTTTGTATTTACAGGCTACACTCTACATGATTTTGATTCATGAAAGCCTGCATGTCTACTTAAGCCTTTTTTTTTTCACCCCCCCCCCCCCAAAAGTGACTGCTGTTTGGGAGTTATTATGACCTGGATACAACTGCAGCATGGACAATGTAGAATTTCTGGCGCTTTTTCGGTTGTTCCCACCCCTCCTTAGTTAACGGAAGGACTTCCGAATGCGTTCCATAGTCCGAGTGAAAACAATACATAGCTACCCCGGCGGCTTTCCCTGATATGTCAATCTGACTACTGCCCAGACGAACATCGGCCTACGGCCTCGATGATATAACTGACTAGACCCTCACGTCGTTACATATCAATCTGACAATCGACAAATATAGCCTAGGTAAGTTGGGGTGGGAACAACCGAAAAAGCGCCGAATTTCTGAAGACAGGGCGGAATTTTTACATTGATCTGATGACATATACTCCCACCCTTTTCCAATGCATCTGAAACGATTGAAATTTATGCAACAACGTTTATACAGCAGAAAAACCTGCCATAACAATATAAGAGTATTCTGTTTGAGGCATGATGTTTGCGTGGCCGACATCGTTTATTTGGACCAAATCATAGCCTATAACCTCTGCCTTCCAAAAAGAAACAATTAACAAAATCTCATGTTAGATCTATGTCTAACTGGATGCACAATGGTCCATAATAATGTTAAATCACCACAGGGACAGAATATTTTCACGGGAGTTCTGCGTGATGTCGTCATAAGGCAAAATCACCTAGATCTAGCTAGATCTAGATCTACACTACAAAACTCTCTGTTTAGGCCCTGTGAGTGTGAGTATTTAAAAGAAAGTAGATCTACACAGAGCAATTCATTGCTCCATAGCCAATACTGAAATTTTCCTGAGAAACCAAGTCACTCTATCAAACTGCACGCGTACAAAAATACCAAGCCTACCTGTCTCAGAAACGTGTGCAATTCACTCATTCAAGACAAGCGTTCAGCGATAAAGCTTTGCCGCCATCTTATCCTAGCAACGTATACTTCCGCCAGGTCTACAATCAAATAACCAGCTCCAAGACTACGCCGAGCAGCAGAGAGTGTAAATTTATGGCGTAAATTTATAGTAGCAGCAGAGAGTATAGATATAATAGATATAATATCTAAATCTATACTCTCTGGTAGCAGTGTTATATAGAATAGGCATTAACAGAAAATGATAACTACAAGGGTGGCGGCATTTTTTTTTATCGTAACAGGCATACATTTCTCATGAACTCAGAAACGTTTCCTTTATCTTTCTTATCAATTATAAATGTAATATAGATCTATATTATTATATATATCGCGTGATAAAAAAACAAAAAATAAACTGCCCCAACATTGACACCAGATGCCTCGCAATCCTTTCGATGAAGCCTTGAGAAATTTCCGTGTCAAAAGATCCGTGTCAAAAATTAATAAAACAAGCCAGCTGATCAAGAACGATGAAGATTTTAACACAAATTCAGCTATCCACCACACAACAGTTGAGTATTTTTTCTCCCTTTTTGTTTTCATCAAATCCAGCCCACCTTTCCAATCCAACCTTATTTTGTAGATTTAGCAGACGACACTCTACTTCTACAAAAAATTAAGAAGGATTATATTAACCGTAACGTTATAGACCATAACTTTTTTTCAATGAAGCTATTTCATTCAATTTTCGTATGCATACACATTATGTATTTAGATCTACCCATACACATGTGAAATATCATTGAGATCGAATAAGCGGTTCATGAATTATAAAGCTTCAAATTTGGGGCAGTTTTTTTTATTTATTATCCCCCGATACAGGCATGTACGGTTGATTGCATGTGCGTTTAAGTCAAAATGTGGTAGTCTAAAAAGAAAAAGTTGTATGTGGCATGCGTGTATGAATGTCAGGGTTTTATTCAGAAACAACAAGACCTAGACGCCCAAGACCATGTTCTGACACAGTATCACTTATTTGGATCAACTACACTTGTTTAAATGTTGCTAAAGAGGGAAAGAGCAAAATACTGTGAAGGGGCAAAGAATTTATTCCCACGCACGACGCTGTGATGTTTCCACTTTCTCTCACTAACTTTCTTCTGACACCAGCCGTGATAGGCACGGCAAAAACACACTAAGTAATCGACTATCTCTCTTCTATAAGTTATAACAAACGATATCTGTATTGCTTATCTATACAATAATTATTAATTCATTATTCTATATTTCTGTACACATTTCCAGCAATTCAACTGAGCTGAGTAACTGTATGAATGATGCAGTTATCTTTTATCTGTGGTTGTTGTGGCAATTCATTTCAGTATTCTGTATTATTTCTGTTCCATTCGTGTTGGATTATTCTGTGGTATTTGCTATTTAACAGGTCATGCATGATGTGATATTAAAGAGACTTGGATTGATGGAAACAATGCCGTTTGACCAACTGCACCCAAATGAAACTATTCAAGTGATTCTGTACGATGCTGTCACAAATGTGAGTATTTTTTCCATTTATGACTATAAGGGAGCTGGATCACTCCTAATATTCCTTTGGAAGTGTGTGATGTTTCCACTTTCTCTCACTAACTTTCTTCTGACACCAGCCGTGATGGGCACGGCACAAACACACTAATTAATCGACTATCTCTCTTCTATAAGTTATAACAAACGATATCTGTATTGCTTATATATATACAATAATTATTAATTCATTCAATAATAATAGGAACATAGGTCATACAATTTCACGTGAATTTCGATGGAATGAAATCAATGCAATTCAGTACATGATAATTAAAAGGCTTCGTAATATTCAATTCCTAGCACACTTTATAAAGCACATGGGTGCATTCAGCATAAGGAAACCTCTCCTTTAGTGGTGTATGGCGCTATCTGGGCACTGGTTCTTCCTCTCTACTCTGGCTTGACTGTGCAGTTAGATCAACAGGTATCGGCAGGTGCCGATAGGTCGGGAAGCCAAGAAGCTACGATGTCGTTAATCAAAGTACAAGAAGTTGAGAAGCCAAGAAGGTGTTGTTCTTCCTCCTCACTCAGCAACAGCTCAAATGCCGACAAGATACCAAAGATACCACGCTCTGACAAAGGATGTTTGCGGGTTCCCTGAACCTCCCCACTCACAAGACTAGTACGAAGTTACAGTTGCAGTGGTGGTCTCCTCTTCGGCACGAAGCTGGTGAGTGCTCTCAGCGGTCTGAAGTTGGAAGGAGCGTTCGGGGATTTATACCCAGTCAGGTAGCGTCCCAAGACGCTCACCGAGTGTACATTAGTTATCCTAATAGCCACCCCCGTCGACTCCACGTCAAATACTATTGAAGCATCTCTACCCCCCAAGCAATTCCCAGGTGATCTGATCGTCAAGTACGGCAGTCAAGTAAACATTCCCTACTTTCCCCCTCTGGCATACAATAACTCTTTCTCCCCGCCGTCAACTATCTTCCCACGCTATTTATACCTTGCCAGCCTGTCACCCTGTTACAGACGCGACGATTTGAATTTGATGTTCACTTATGTACCGTGTAGGAGAGTGAATCAGAATTGGTGCGATGCGCTAGTAAAAGCCTCCATAGTTAGGATATTGAGGAAAAAACAAAGAGGAGGAATGGTAGGAGGAGGCAAAGGAGAAGGGAAGAGAAGGAGGGGAAGAGGAGGAGGCGGGGTGAGGAAAGTGTGGGGGGGGGGGAGGGGTAAAAAAAATTATGAGAACTTTGCTCGTGACATTACGTAAATGTACAGCATGCAAAAGGTTCTTGAAGTTCTGCTTTTAAGTTAGACCTTGAGACATTGATGCCTCGTGTGGGCCTATAGGGCCTACATTATAAAAAAAAGCCTTCATAAAAGAAAAAGAAAAACAGGTCTGTGTTGAGATTACACCACAAATCATGCAAGGAAACCGCTGGCGCCATGTGATAGAAGTGTACATTGTACACAGGACTTGGTGTGTTGTTCACTGAGCTCTTTCTTTGATGACAACAAACATTAAAATTTATCAGATCAGCCACTGTTGTAAATAGGTAGTTCGCGTTCAACGCCACTCGTATGAGGATAATACGCATATAAAATAAGTTTACAGGAGATGTAAACGTAATTTTATGTAATTTTGCCCGGGTAGCGGCCTGATCGGCATGGTCTTTTTGATTTCCAACTGCCAAGGTATTTTTAACGTGGTCAACTTGCACACAGGCCCTCCGAGTTTTTCGTCCTTATCCGAAAAGACTAGATGCTCTATCCTACCGACCAAAGGATCAGGGACAGGAAAATATGAGAAAAATCCCAAAAGTCCAACATGCCTGCACAGACCGGGATTCGAACCTGGTACCTTTGGCGTGAAAGGCGAACAGCTTGTCTATAGCCCGACTTGTCTCCCCGTGGAGATCCAGAGAAAATCTCTTAGGGCCGATGCTGCTATCTCCTTTATGAACTTTTAGGATATATAAAGCCATTCATTCAACGAAAGAGCTAGCTCCCAGTAATTATCCCACGCTCACTTAACTACACACCAGAAAGTGTTTGATTTATAGTCTTACTATTATTACATGTATTTTGATAGCTCAACTGTTACAATCTGCAGAACTGTTCAGTTTTGTCCGATGTCTGTTATTTATATATTTAGCGGGCTTCAACAGAACATCTTCTCACTTCACTTTTCATGGAGCAAAGGTCTACTTGGGTTTGCGTCAGGGTGAGAGGTAAATAATCGTTTATGTCAAGTCTGTAAGTTTGTGGCAGCAGAGAGAAACAAAACTGCAGGAGTT
This sequence comes from Onchidella celtica, assembly GCA_963931925.1. Taxonomy (NCBI): domain Eukaryota; kingdom Metazoa; phylum Mollusca; class Gastropoda; order Systellommatophora; family Onchidiidae; genus Onchidella; species Onchidella celtica. Next base: position 8,666,215 of record OZ007569.1, on the reverse strand, counting down.
TGAAACAGCTTAAGTGTAATTTAAAGTCCTAATCGAACAGCCCGAGTTACAGAAGTCTTTCATCAGGAGATGGTAGCACCACAGTTAAGTGTATAGTCCGTTCACCGAGCCGTGATCACGGTTTGGTTGGATTTTCTCAGCTATTAATATGAAATACAGCGTCCTGAATTTTTGCACGCAGTCTTACATTTATCATGACCCTACAAATCCTGAATTTGAAGTCTCTGCACAGCACCGTTCTTTCAAAGCGGCGAATTCCTTTGATCTTTTATTTGTTTTCAATTGAATAGGCCCCAAACTTATAGATGTTTACAGTCTACGTGTGTTCCAACATGATCTGTCACTTCTCGTTTCCCTGCAGTTGATCTAAATTCCTAAATATAGTAACAATCTGTGGTGAATTGCAGTGGCGTAGCATCATGTTACGGACGTGAGGTTTGCTTTACACGTAAATGCATTTATTGTTCCTTTCCTTATAAGATAAAGCTATTACAGATTCATTACTTATCAATTGAAAACAGCCTTCTAGTTATGCTAAACGGTAACATTCTATGAAAGATAAAGTTTGTAAAGTAGCTAGGCTTTCCAATCTGTAATAAGTTGTGAGAAATATACTCGAGATATGACCACCTCTCTGAGTCCCTGTCAATGCAAGAGCATGCCTTGTGGGTACAATGACCAGGCTGCGGACTTCGGACTTGGGACAACCTTAAGCCCTTTAGAAAGGTTAGCCCTAAAAAGGTGTTGTTGTTTTTTTGTTTTATTTCAAAACAGGCAAGCACTTTTCGTTGTTTTTTAATGTTTTGTCATCTCAGTCGCTTTCTGAGTCGGATGTCTCCATTGGATTGATGACGATATTCGGTTGAATAAAATGCAGGCCCTCGTTTTGCCAGTATTCTTCCTCCAACCGCGATACATGGTCCTCTCACTTGGAGAAAAATTCTGCAGCGACTGTTTTCAATGCTGCATAAGTTAGATTTTGGATGACTGACAGTTTGAATGTCTTGTTCTCCAATGTTTCGCATTGTGTTGGTTTTGATTGTTTAAATCCACGATGAAAGGAATTCTGAAATTGAAAGATCTCTGACAATGCCTCTGACTCTGTGTTGGCCTACCATTGAACAATCACGAGAGTTTGTTTTTAAGCTCACTTTCACCACATTGTAATGGGACTCAAAACCATATATGTTAAATTATTACAGTAAACCACCTAAATGTTTACCCTTGTGGGTGCTCTCTTTATTTATATACCGCAAATAAACAAACTCGAAAACTACTTGAATAATTCGAGGGCAAAAAATCTGGGTTAGGGTCATCGCAAATCTAAGACTTCACGCCAAATTACATTCAAATATCATCGACGGTTGCAACGCTGCGAGCAGTTTTTTGTGATCATGCCTCGGTGAACGGACTATGATACACAATTTCGTCAAAACTTTATACTGTTTCAGATTCTAGCACTAAATTTTGGGCAGCACAGTCTATTTCGACCTCCTGGCCAGAAATTAGGCTAGAGGAGATCTGTTCATACCTGCCACCCGCCAAATTGTTTTGCGCAAACGAAAGACACACTTTTGGTATTGAGGATCTGAAGGAAAGTCAAACTTGGGCAAAAAGAAAAGGTTGTATGTTGCGAAATCCCGAGTGAGAAATAAAACCCAAACACTACCGAGATATTCAAGTATTATTTTGGAGAAACACACCGGCAGCTGCCAGTTCTTGAATGTAGCAGAATTCAGTTCGATGAAGGCACACGTTTAGCTGAATCTTTGCTTTACTCCTTAATGACAATCTCACAGTTTTGTCAGTAGTGCGCACTGTGAACGGATGATTGCACGTCAAGATTTCTTAGCGACAGTGTCCCAGGAAGACATTTTTATAAAGAACAAACCGTGAAAGAATTGCCAGCAAATTTTAACAACAAAAGAAACCAACCCAATAACAATAACTCCATTTTAAGTTCTGCTTCCCCCTCGGATACAATAATAAATCAGGTCGATTGCAACAGCAAACACATATCTACCTCCAAATAACACTAAATGAACACAGGCTAACAGTTATCATAACAATGAAAACCACAGAAAAAACAATTTAGACCAGGGTGTCATACAAAAGCTTTTCATGGTACAGGAATAAGAAAATGCTGCTACTGAGTAGCGAAGGATATTGGGCGCGCCTCTTCCGTTTATTATTATTATTTTTTTTAGTGATTAATTATAGTATGCACATGGGTAGGTTCGAACAAAACCGAATGGACATGCACATGTACATACAAAAATAATGCATTTTGCTACATCAATATATCATCTCAACCATTAGGTTCATTGTTTTCTTTCCCGCCGCTTTAAACAGATCTCCCTTCTCCCCCTTTTTTGTTTCTTTGCTCCATCATTCGGCTTTTTCGTCCCCTCCCTCTGTCATCTAATTCATCTCACACATGATAAGATAATAAATGTTATCTAAACATGCTAGATGTTAGTACCGTATTCCCCGACAGTTTCAGTTCTTAATTCTCGTTTCTCTTACACTATTTCAAGAGTTCATGTCGCGCTGTAAATGCAATCAAACAAACTAGCAAGTCAAACAACCATGGTCAGACACAAGAAAGCGAAAGCGAAAGTAGAAACGACTTCCGCGCCAATTTAGACTGACTGCTACCTAAACACGAAATAATATACAGAGGGCTTTCAGGGCTCTGTTTTCATAAATGGATGCCAAAGAGATATTAGTGTTCGGGTTTCTGTGTGCTATTATTGGTGTTACAGTATCAGAGCTCTATCTGCTAGGTAATCATTATCTGTTGTATGTTCAAGTAATAGAGATCTTGTAGATCTAGACTAGATCTAGATCTAGAGTCTAAATGATAGATCTATCTGCTAGAATGTACATCATCATTCGATTTTGATGTCACGAAGTCTTATTTAAAAAAAAGCAACGATGAATGAATAAGAAGCAAGTTGTAGCACAAATTATCTTCATCTGGTTTGGTCAGAAATAGAATGTTCTATAGCTGAAAGCCAGCATTAATGTACACAGGGGTTTGTCCAGCAAAAGAAGAGGGCTGGAAGAATGGAAAAATTCAGTCACATGAAGTGGAAACTTGTAGGTGCAACAAGTACTTAAGAGCACTTGTTAAGTAGTTTATAATGAAGGCAAGATAACTATAAGAATTGGGATGAGGCATGTTTTCTGCTTCTGACGTTCTGTCTCAGACTCCGTGTTCCATTCATTTATGAAAACAAAATATTATCATGATATCATGGCTGATCTTGTCTCTTGTTTGGTAAGACATAGATCTAGGTTTCCAAAATTAAAATATGCCATGGATGTTTTAAATTGTTGCTGTAGGTCACCGATGGTGTCAGATTCTGTGAAAAGAATGTTGAAAACTTATAGTTTATAAAAAAAATAATGACTTTCTCTTCATTTGCTACAGGGTATTTCCAGTTTCTAAAAGATGATGTGGACTTGGCTATATGCATTCTTTCAGCCAGGAATAATTTCAAGCAGCGTGATGCTATTCGACAATCATGGTTGACTGATATAACTACTGTTAGGTAAAATATGATTGACATTTGCCAGTTGTTGTCATAATCTTCGTCTGCGAGACTTAGGGCATGGACCGTTTCTTAAATATGCTTCGTACAGCCCTAGGTTTTTCCACCAAACAATGAACTTTGCATTTCACTTGCTCATTTAGAATCAAGCTAAAGGTGATGAGTTCAGGGGGATTTATTTAGTTGTATTGTGGAAAATCAAGTCACCTGCATTGTAGTTCATTTTAAAACTTCTTCATGACCCACTCAGGAAGCATCCCTTCTGTGCCAAATGCTTTCCTGATGAATATCATACTTCGTGAAAACAGGCAGACTGGTAGACTCCAAGAACATACACCATAAACATTACAAAGCTATAAGTCAGTTCGTCCTGAGTACCGTAATGCAAGCAGTCAATTTGTGCAAAAAATGAACAGTCAAAAGAGAATGTCACAAAGAAATCAATGCATACTTTGCCGACTCTAAGTAATTGAAAATTCCTGTAAGAAAATTACAGTGACTCCTTTTCTCCTCAGTTCATTTTATTACAGTAAGAGTATAACTGCAGTCAAGAATGAGTTATCAGCATAGTTACTCTGACAATATTTTGTATTTTCACAAAAGCGTATTTCCTTGTTAGCAGATTTGACTATTCTCTTTACAGTGTTTGTTGAGACTATGGACTTCACAAATATTATTTTCATTTCAGTATTGATCATTTAAAAATGCAGATATTTTCACATTTATTGTTTACATTAAGCATTAAATGTTTTAAAAGAAACTTGAGCAATCTCACTCACTTAATAGCCAGTAAACTGAAATATCGTCACAGTATGGTTTTTTTGGTACTATTTTAGTCCCTATCAGCACATAATTGCATGATGTCTTCCTGTTAGTTAACCCATTAATTAATTGTGCAATGAGGAATTCCTGGAAACAAACACTATTACAACGCTTTCTGTGAAACACAAAGGATCAAACGATATTGATACCTGCAACATCTATGATCTCTTTCTTTTGATGGTATCAGTGACAGATCAGTGATGGCAAAATTTGTGATTGGAAAGGAGGACTGTCCTATTCATCCACAAGACAGACTGAATGTACATGAATGTGAGAGATGGAATCCAGTTCTTCCAGGTGAGGTTATAGATGTCCAAACTGGATAACATCATTCAATATTAGATACCAAACAAAGCTTCTGGAACAAATCTCTATCGTCCGTCGTATTCTCAACATACAATATTGACAACATTGCAGTGAAAATTGTTAACACAGTAATCATGTTTCCATGTCAGATGCAAAATTTATTTTCAGATATGTCTCAGTGGATAATTGGAATGTGTATAATTGGTATTGAATGTGGATTTATGTTAGTAAGTAAGTAAGGAGGTACCTTGTGATATGGTTCACAAACACTTCTATATTATAAGTTTCTTTTTCAGATCCTGCGGCTGATGTTGCTGCTTTCAGCTTGAAGTCCACCGACTATTATACTGAAGGCCAAATTGTGCACTCTGTTTATGTTAAGGTAAATGTTCAGACAATGCATTATTTGCATGATTTGGGGAATAATTAAAGTGATTGTACAGTAATTAATGCCTTCTCTGTTTCAGGACTGCCAGTATAATTTACTGAGCATTGGGACATGGGAGGGCACATTTTTGACACCATCATCGGGAAGGTCATTTTCTATTTTTTTTGTTTTTACTTCCCTTCAAACTGTAATTCTGTCATGCATTTATGCAGTATATTGATAGCTTTTATGATAAGGGGTGCTGTAAATTTGTTTTGTTTCATATTCTCTTGAAAACTGAGAAAAAAAGTGTTTGTAAGAAATTAAGCTGAGCTTTATTTATGGAAGAAAGAGATACATGTACATACTTCCAATATGTTGAAAATAAGATATCCATGCTGGCTAATTAGGATGGCCTATGATTTTTTAGGGGATGCAGGTTTGTCTACATGTTATTTGAATAAACTGACTGATCTGTATGTATGGAAATAATGCATGGAGTTACTAACATTTAGAAACACTAGCTTTCACATGTAATTTTTTCAGGTCTGGGCATTTCTTCCCCGCAGCAGTGAATTTTTTTTCCTTGCTGTTTTTTTATATAGAAGAATCTCTTTGTGAAATGAAATCAAATGGAACTTGTTCACATTCAGTTGTGTTTTAGTTTTAGTGTAGACAGGACATGTATTCTATATTTCTGTACACATTTCCAGCAATTCAACTGAGCTGAGTAACTGTATGAATGATGCAGTTATCTTTTATCTGTGGTTGTTGTGGCAATTCATTTCAGTATTCTGTATTATTTCTGTTCCATTCGTGTTGGATTATTCTGTGGTATTTGCTATTTAACAGGTCATGCATGATGTGATATTAAAGAGACTTGGATTGATGGAAACAATGCCGTTTGACCAACTGCACCCAAATGAAACTATTCAAGTGATTCTGTACGATGCTGTCACAAATGTGAGTATTTTTTCCATTTATGACTATAAGGGAGCTGGATCACTCCTAATATTCCTTTGGAAGTGTGTGATGTTTCCACTTTCTCTCACTAACTTTCTTCTGACACCAGCCGTGATGGGCATGGCACAAACACACTAATTAATCGACTATCTCTCTTCTATAAGTTATAACAAACGATATCTGTATTGCTTATATATATACAATAATTATTAATTCATTCAATAATAATAGGAACATAGGTCATACAATTTCATGTGAATTTCGATGGAATGAAGTTGATGCAAATCAGTACATGATAATTAAAAGGCTCCGTAATATTCAATTTCTAGCACATTTTATAAAACACACGGGTACATTCAGCTTAAGGAAACCTCTCCTTTAGGGGTGTATGGCGCTATCTGGGCACTGGTTCTTCCTCTCTACTCTGGCTTGACTGCGCAGTTAGATCAACAGATATCGGCAGGTACCAATAGGTCGGGAAGCCAAGAAGCCACGATGTCGTTAATCAAAGTACAAGAAGTTGAGAAGCCAAGCAGGTGTTGTTCTTCCTCCTCTGTAGAAAAACAATCGCAACTTCCTAATCTACTGCTGGAAGGCATGACTTCCATACTTACTCCATGACGGATATTCATCATTAATACCTTTAACCGCTGACACCGTTATCAGCCAGGCTGCAGCTCCCATACTCCATAGGCTCCCATAAAGGCAATAGAATAAACGATCAATACAGTCTTAATGATATTTACACGTTCCCCACGAAGAATAACGCTCTCTCTAACAGACCCCATCCTATAAGGTTTCGTAACATATGTGTAACGGCGTTTCCGTGACTCTCTCAGAGGCAGTAGTTATACCAAAGTAAACCCACTAGATTTAGGTTCTACAATCATGAACATTAAGTAAAATACACATACATCGTACAATTAACTTACCACCCAGCAACAGCTCAAATGCCGACAAGATACCAAAGATACCACGCTCTGACAAAGGATGTTTGCGGGTTCCCTGACCTTCCCCACTCACAAGACTACTACAAAGTTACAGTTGCAGTTGTGGTCTCCTCTTCGGCACGAAGCTGGTGAGTGCTCTCAGCGGTCTGAAGTTGGAAGGAGCGTTCGGGGATTTATACCCAGTCGGGTAGCGTCCCAAGACGCTCACCGAGTGTACATTAGTTATCCTAATAGCCACCCCCGTCGACTCCACGTCAAATACTATTGAAGCATCTCTACCCCCCAAGCAATTCCCAGGTGATCTGATCGTCAAGTACGGCGGTCAGGTAAACACTACCCTTTTCGGGTGTCAACGCTTTCCGTTGCATCCCGTACTTTCCCCCTCTGGCCTACAATAACTCTGTCTCCCCGCCGTCAACTATCTTCCCACGCTATTTATACCCTGCCAATCTGTGACCCTGTTACAAAGTGGTCTGTTTTTTTGTATTTTTTTCTTATATCGCAATAAATACCAAATAATTACTGGTTTTCTAGAAATGTAGATTTGACAGAAAAATAAATTAGTCATATTTGACTTCAGAATTTAACTTTCATACTGAGCACTCCTGACAGTGCCCACAGAATAAATGTGAGCTAAATTAGACTTGCTGAAGTTACAGGAAAAAATGCATGGCAGAAATGTTGAAACTATTGATGCAGTTGACATAAGAAACACTTATGCCAGTTTAAAATATGAAGTACATGAATATGTGTAGGACAGTTGTCCTAGATAGCCAGACTATGAGAATATAAAACACGTATGTATTGTACAGAAAATAAAAAAGGTAACAAGATAGTTCAGCGGCAATCTATGAATAGATATCAACTCTATGAAATTCTCTGGTCGATCTTCAAGTGCTTGGCAGTTGATCGCGGGAAGAATGTAGGACACACCCGCGAGGTATATATATATATTTTTTATTTGTCTTTGTATTATGGCGGGTCGTTTTTCTTGGATGTGGCGGGTTTGTGTTAGTTTTTTCTTCTTTTGTCCTTGTGAATGTGGCTGATTGAAAATAAAACATGTGGCAGGATGGCAAAGGTTTACCTGGCAACACCGAAACCGCCATTATGGGTGTGAGATAATCGACGTTTACCGGTATCGACTAATTTCGAGTAGATCAGAGGCCAATCTTGTTTCAGGGCTTTGCCAGACTGGTAGATCTCCAAATGCTGGGAAATGTAAAAGTAGTTCCTATGTCAATAAAGGTTGAGCACCCCTGCCTTAGAATGACAAGGTTCTAACTCCCTTCCATCAGCTTTTGAGAAGTTTCATGTGCTCATAGCTTTTGGAGGTATGGCTTTTTGCTTTTTAGTTATACTTACAAATTACACACTGGATCTGCTTGATACTTAGACACACAATGGAGAAGGCCCGTAGAAGTAGTGTGTAACTCAGATCAGCCAGAGAGTGAAGATAGAATCTTGTCATTTTAAGGGGACGATCTGTAGAATGTTAGTCTGTATTGGAATTCAGAATAAAACATGATTGGGAGGGGGAAGAGTGGGAAGAGTGGTACTGGTTCAGTGGCAGGAGCAGCTTTTTTTCATCATGGTCTTCACTTTCTGTCTGTTTCATGATGGCCGATTTCTTATCAAACATGTTTCAGGATGAAGTCACAAGCGCTCACTTCACATCATCGCAAAGGGGAATTCACTCCAATGGATACCTATACAGACCTGTCCAAGAGTTGCTGCTCCCTAAGGTAGGATTTCCTCACTCAAACCTTCATGACTGATCAAATACAACTTAACCATTAACACAGTAGCTTTTTCTTCTGTATACATCCTCATATCACTGGTTGGCACTGTGGGAACCTGGTGAAAACTGAAATTCAAAGATTGTTGTTGGGGGACCGTGGCCTAACTACAAAGCCAAATAGAGAAAATACTGGATTGTGTTCACTGCTCAGCTATAGCTTTCTATGTAAAATACCATGGTCCTGTAACAAGAGCTTTTGAGTTTAGTTTTAAGGAGGTTCCAACGGCCAACTAATGATATTCTACATCTTGTCCTGAACTGCTTATCTTTAATCATTCTGTTGTGTACTACTGTGACCCTTCAGGTCTAACTCAGGTCAGTATATTGAAACTGATTTTATTCACATGAAATTGATGGAAGGGTCAAATGCATTCAAAACCTGGAACAAATGTCAATCACTACATGCCTTTTCTCTCTACCAGTCGATCAATTTGAACTTTTTCTGCCAACTACTGAAAAAAAAAAAAATCCCTTGCCTAAAAAGAAGGAAGAATTAAATTGCTGATATTGAAAATGTTTTAATTCGATACCTTCTCATAAGTGATTTGTGTCTGTGCAGTTGTAATAACGGAAACTGAAGGCTAATGCTCATTGTAGTGCACACACAGTTCTGTATTCACATTGCAGGTCTTAAAAGTTTTTTAAATTACCAGCTATCAGATAATGCCATGCATCTTTCTTGTTAAGTATTTTACTATGAACTATTTTGTGTGGAGACGTCAGAACAAACTTCAGCTGAGTGAACAGAATTACTCTGCAACAAATTGCTTGTTTTTTTTCTATGTTTTGTTGTTCTTGGTCTTTGCTCTGATTTGTGGTATGAATATTTTATTTGATCAGTCATGAAAGGCAAGTAACATTCAATACTGACAAAGTGGCATCAGTTTCATTTTCCCTACATACACATTCAAATGTAACAGAGAGGAAATGGAAATGCTGGAAAGAAATCACAGAATTTTTAACAGCTTAAAACTTAAGCAATGACAATATTCACATACCAGTAGCTCATGACTGAAACTAAGCTAATGAATGCAGTGGTCTCTTTTACTGGAGCCGATTCAAAAGCATGTCCAGTCTATAAAATGGAGGTGGAAATAGCCTTGTACAACTTCACATTTTGAAGGTGACTTGATATTTGTTTCACACAATTTAACATTGTTCATCCATAGCTTCCACTATCAGAATTTTGCTGGCTGCAGGTTATATGTTTTTCTGGTCCTATGACTCACAAAGCTGAACACTGTCAGTGTTTTAGTATGTTACCTGCCCAGAGCTTGATGTTGAAATGTTTCCCTTTGCACATGTTAAATGTTTCACACGTTTTATGACCAATGAACGCACAAAAAGAACCCAGCTAACATCCCTATGTCAATCTGATGTACATCTGTATAGGATTTCCATATGGATGGTAGGGTTACTGCAGGAGTGGATTCCCCACATCAAACTGACATCGACATGATGCCATATCCAGAAGATCTATGTAAGGACGACGTCATTCCTATGTTCAAACTTGATGTAAATCTTACACGTCGGATGTCTGTAGGATTTGCTGGCTGGGAAGATGCCATTGAATCTGAAATGTCATTAAATATGAAAGGCTACTGAAACAAGGGAGTTAATGGGTGGTATGTTAGTGAGAAAATATTGGTTGTTTCCCTTACATGCCTTCCCGCAGTTGCTCGCGAAGTCGGAACCGATTTGAGAAAGCCAGTAGTAAATCACGCTGGGCGCGGTAAAGCTGAGCTAGCACCTCATGGCGCACCGCGAAGGTAAACTGAAAATGAATGATTATTTCTGGGGCAAAGCATTTGCTTTGTTGGCTCCATTGACCATTAGTGCTGCCGCCGAAGATTGTTTTTCTTTCATTTCGTAAATAATGTCGACCCTGTGGTTTTTGTTTTCCTTGTGCAAACTGGAGGTTGTAGGCCTGTAGGTTCACTGGGTAAGCTTTTTCGCTGCAGTCAGTACTATAGACTACAAGACACTGGAGCGATCGTTAACTTACTTGCAAATAAAGCACGTTATCTCAGGGCAAAACTAACACAGAACTTGAGCGATATCGTGTAAAGCAGTATAGCAATAAAGCACGGCTTTCAGTCCACAACTTAGCCTCAAGCTGGATTTTCATGTGTACGGAAACGGAAAGGACAACAGACGTCAAAAAGTTTCCGTCCACGTGGAAACGCTCTTTCTTTTTATTTCCGAATGGATTTTTTGACATTTCCATTGACGATGCCGTTTCGGTCCACATGAAATATTTCAGTGCCGCGTAAAAGTATTTTTGAAAACTACAACCTTTGGACTCACTTAGGAAGGCATTTCAGTTTGGCTCATCCGCTTCTTTTCTTATCCATCTGTAAGTTTATCTTTTATAACTGTTTTTAAAGCAGTCTGTATAAAATGACAGTCGGAGACAATGGCATCTGAGATGTGACCACACAAAGTATGGGACACAAGTCTGTCTAACAATGAACATCCTCTTTCTCCCAGTCTCACACGGCAGTCTTGTCAATAGTGTGAGCATCTAGCAGCAACGACAGAAATGTACACATTTTTTTTTTTTGAAAGCACGAGACGCAAAGGTGTTTCCAGCATCAAGCTCGTCTCAATATTTTATTGTGTTCTGTGAATGTTCCTCTTCCTTCCTCCAAGTCTCATTATCAAAGGCAGCTCTTGTATTCAACTCATCCCCCGACTCTCCCCCCTCCCCCTTATGTCCCAGTTTGTCTGCAGTTGATATCTCCGTCAGCTGCAGACTAAAATGGGAAGAGGAGAGGTGGTTGTCTGTGTGTTTTCCGCTTCCCTTGAGTTTCTGGAAGCAATTAAGATCACTAAATGACAAACGTAGTGTTTTCGTGTGTAATTCTACCTTTATTCCTGGACTTTGCTTTTTTTCAGCGTACCTTCATTTTTCAGATCATTATATCTAACAATACGAAATCTTATAGTGTGTGTTCCTTTTTTGGCTCATAGCGCTTATGAAATCCTTCTCTCCACAAATAGTGGAGTGCTTCATCAGACACATCCCAACAGTGCTGAGGACTGGGTTTTTGGAAAGGGTCGCGGCGATCTTCTTATATCTGAGCCAGTTCTCTATTGCAAAAAGACGGTTTCAGCAGAAACTGAAGAAATCCTTCGAAAAGGATTGAAATTGTCGTCTTAATTGTAGGTTTATTGAGTCTGTAAGGATGAAGTACTACAAAATCTGGATGAAATGCTACAAACTCTGGATGAAGTTCTACAAAATCTGGATGAAGCACTCCAAATTTTTATGAAATACTGCAAAATCTGGATGAAGTACTTCAAAATGCATTACATGTACAAATAAACATGTGAACAATAATTAACAGTGAACTAATGGTGATTTCTTGAATTGCTGGACTTCGTAGAAAGAAATGTGGTCTGGCGCAAAATTTGCAACGAGATGACTATCTCGTTATGCAAAGAGCTGCACATTTTCCCCACTTTGGTGTATCGGTACAGCATTATTTTGATCCGACCTCTGTTTCCTGGTATTGTCTGAAGGCTAAAAAAGAACAACAACAACAAAAATGAAAACTAAGAATTATTGTGGATCGAATAAAAAAATAAAAAATGATGGTAATTGGCACTTGAAGTGGTCTGGGACTCGTACATGACCCCAGGTGTCATCTGTAATCATTTAAGAGGAAAGATTCTCCAGTAGAGTCAGTGAACTGAACTGGAAGAGTCAGTGAACTCTAGTTGACATGTACTTTGTTGCCGTGGCTCACGTGTAACTGCATGAACTTCGGTTGCGAGGTAGATGAAAGAAATAAAGAAATTTATTCTTTTTTCAGTAGTTATGCCATCCTGCAGAATAGAAAGTCTTAGAGGTGGAAAGTTTGTGTTGAACCTGGCCTGTTATGGTTTAGGCGTAATGCGTGCTCTTTTCTCGTATCTTGTTTACTGTAACGTTGTAAGGTTTTACATCCTGCACTTTTCTCTCTTGTTTTTTCGCTCTGTGACTTTGTACTGAGTGCCGCTGACACCTATTTGCTCACCCCCATATTCGATTGTTCATTACGTTTTTTTTTGGGCGTGATCATCGGGATATAAAACCAGAGTTGCACATGGAGAAAATAGAAAAAAATAATCTGCCTTGTGCTGGCAGGGAAGGAGATTGACATAATCACATTGTCATTTGTGCATTACTTTATACTCGGATTCTCAAATCATGGAGCAAAACAAATAGGCTGAAGGGAGGAAAAAAAGAATGAGGGCGAGGAGAGGGAGGAAAGAGAGAGAGAGAGAGAGAGAGAAAGAGAGAGAGAGAGAGAGAGAAAGAGAGAAAGAGAGAGAGAGAGAGAGAGAGAGAGAGAGAGAGAGAGAGAGAGAGAGAGAGAGAGAGAGAGAGAGAGATGATGGGACAGAATCTCCTGAGCAGAAATTAACCAGAATAATTTTATAACAGAAATGTTCAACCACTAAAGTAGATTACAAGTCATTTTATTGGTAAGAAATTAACTTGTTTTATTTCTGTGTGGATTCATCAGAATTCATCCATTAAAGATAAAAGCACAGTACTTTTATCTACAGCAAGATGTTTACTCCCGAGACACCACCTTTCTCGGCTGTGAAACGAAGCTTTTAGGGTAATACTTTTTTACAGCGCCATAAAACAGACCAAATTGTTTACTGAAATGTTGGTACGACGTGAGTCGAGAGGATGAGTGATCTAGTACCACATTTCAGTAAATGTCCTTGGTTCCTTTGCCACAGGATAGCCCATTGGAAAGACATCGTAAATATTTAATTCGGCTTTCTTTGTGGTTTAAGTAAAATCTTTTATAGCTTAGGAAAAAGAACTTCTCACAAAATATAGCACTTTGGATTTCCAATTTCTCGGTTTGCTTTGTTTGTGGTTTAAATAAAAAAAATTTTCATCTTAGGAAAAGCATTAAAAATTGTAACAAAATATAGCACTTTGGATTCCAATAAAAGTCAGATTTGGTAAATGTTTTCTCGGCAGGACGCCGGGGTTGACGATCAAGTTTACGATTTAGCCCCGTGTTAATGTTGATTTGACTGAAATGTAGGCAACATTTGTACTGCGCTGTTGATGGAAAGTTCATGAGTATAAGACTTTTTGAACTTAAAACCCTTGATACGGCGATGGTCTACACTTGAGGTAATGTACCTGTGAAGATACGCAAAAGAATCGAGAATCGTTTATTGCCCTTTTTATACGGTTGCCCGTTAGTCTTACCCAGCTTAGGAACATGCTCTGCTGGATATTAGAATGAATTACTGTCAGGCCCAACAGTCATTGTCCAAGTATTCTGTCATCTGTATGATAATCTGGCATATCGCTAAAATTTGCATTTTTTTTTTTTTTGGTTGAGATCTACATGCCATTAACTTATCATCATGTGAAGGATTTAGCAGAATGGATTTATTTTTTGTGTTTGAAAGGGCATCCAACCAACTGCCGTATCTTTACGGTAACCTCTCCTGGTCGTGTGACGAACCGACGTAATGTTGCCAAAGTGGCGTATCTCCTAGAGCATCTAGTATCCCTGCATGACGAAATGACGTGTCGGGGATACGCCTTTATCTCGAAAGCAGGGTTTTCTTGATACGCTGATTCGTCAAACAGAATAGGATTCTAAGATTCTTCAATAATTCTGGATTCATAATTTTGTAATTTATACCAGCCACTGCCTGAAATGCAGTTTTCACCAAAACACATGTCCTAAGGGATAGGAAATTCATATTATGAGTTGTTTCTTTGAAAAATGATCGTCGAAGAAGTGAAATTTCAAACCAACATTATATTCGAGACACAGAATGCCGAGGCGGACCATTTCTTCTTTCATTATATGTCCACAACTTGCGCGCGTATAAGCACGGGGAATACAACTCACAGAGCTCTGAGCTCTTTTTGGATGAATTATGAAGTGGTGTGGTGCGAATTGCTGCATTGTTGACATGAATGATACGCTCGTATGTCGACGGACGAAATTTGGCAAACTGAACCGTCTCGGGATCCTGGCCCTCGGATTATATTCCAACTGTGCTAGTTCTACGACGATTGTGAATTTGTTCTAAAATAGTAACAGAAAACTACGGTCTCAGTGGTTTTGTTGAAAATGTGAATGAGTCGTTCGTCCTCAGCGTTTGTTCTTCATGGTGATTAAGTTCCCGCGTGCTTGAGGCCGGACGGGTTCCCAAATCGGAAACTACTCGAGCACAAAAAGGAAGACAAAAAAATCAAGATGCCATTGATCTTTCTAGTTGTTGTTTTGCTCCGGGCCGGAGACGTTTCCAAATATAGAGATGCCAGTAATTTGTATCTGGATTTAGAAAATAAACAAACACAACAGATCGTGGTGATTTTGAAACATAAATTTGTTTATCTTATCGTGGCGCATGGCCTCATGGCAACTGGCTTTGGACTTGTTAAAGTTTCCTACAGTGCCACTCACCAGTCATGCGTCAACTCTGAGATACATTCAAGAACAACAAAAGCCGAGACAGACACGGGGTGGGGGGGGGGGGGGAGTCATGTGACGTGTGCTATATGATCCTTGTATCCTAATGCAATTCTCGGGAATCTATTATTATAAAAGTGAACTGTGGAGGCTATGTTAGCCTACTCCTCCGTTAATACTTAGCCCACACGCTTCAAATTTTACAGACGTCGACAGTATCTACCTACCCAGGTTTTCGTCTCATAAAACTTACGAAAACTCCTGTCCCCGAATTTATCAAAATAGATTTTTTCGGTCATTCTATTTTAATTCACCATTTCGAATGAACCGGAAGAATGATACCATTTTGACGCGTCGCCTGAACGCGGAAGTTTGGTTCCTTGAAATTGTGGTGTAACAGTAAGAGCTATTAGCAGAGAGTATAGATGTATAGAGAGATCTCACTTCCGCCAAATCGCGAAACTAGGTCGCTGCGGTAAACAAGAAATTGAAGAATTGAAAGAGACCTTATTCACCAAAGATAGTGTGCATATCTGTTTACTGTGGTTTGTTCATATTTTTGGGCTGACTGAAACTATTTAGAGCCGTTTGTAAGTTCTTACGCCCCGTGGAAATGTACTAACCGGTTTTGTTTACCGCAGCGACCTACTTTCCGCTCCATGCTAACAATGGTTTCGCGGAGCCTCCCGTGTCTCGCAGTGCAAATCGACCAATAGTGAACCCTCTCTATACATCTATACTCTCTGCTATTAGTCATAGCATGGAACCCAAATGCCGTTTTAATGTAGTCTAGATCTAGATCTTTTGCGCTTAGTACATGGAAAATTTGCAAGATATATCTTGCGCGGGTCGGCTATATAGTACTTTATACAAGGCGGTGAACACTGTACAAAACGAATGCGTCGAAGGGATGATTGCGACGCAAGATAAATGTTTACATACGAGTTAATAGCACTAAATTATGCCGAGGCGAGTGTATTGGCGAGATCTGAAGTACATAATCAATCACTCAGTCACTCACTCAGTCACTCATTCACTCACACACTCATTCACTCACTCACTCACCCAACCTTTCCTGCTCTATCCACTGACGAAGACACCCACCCTGCTCTTGTCATGTCCAAATCTTTATGCAAATGCCACCTGAGAAAGAAAAACATCCGACGAAAGAATATTCATCTTTACATTTGACCAATTTCTTGCTCTTTCCTCGTCCGCCCACTTCATTTGAGATCCCATAATTACGGTGTGGAATAGGCTCTAACGATGAAATGGAGAGGATTCTTTGGAAAACGATAATAGTAGAGCAAAAAAAAGGAATGAAAGGGCATGGTGTAGCCTTCATTTCAGATCACCGCACAGGGAGAGTGCTAGGAATGACGTCATCACCCAAGCCGTTTTCTTGCTTGTCCGGAGACCTTTAATGGACGTCTGGGTTTGTCATTTGCCGAGGGAGAAATAAAAAATGAATTAAATAAAAATGCGTGGGAAAAACCCGCACCTCACCTTCATCTCCTCTTGGCTGCGTTACGGCCGGAAATGTTGGATTGGACGTTACATGGTGATAGAACACGGCGAGGCTCCCGGTTTTGCCCGGGATCAACCTGCGTTCACTCTCCACTTCTCTCCTTGTATCCCCCCCCTCTCTCTCCATCTCTCTCTATCTGTGGCGCTCTCTTCCTCCTCCCTCTGTCTGTCAGTCTGTCTATTTCTCTCTGTCTCCCATGCGTGCTTGCACATTACCACACTACACACCCTGTACCTGTTAGGGGAAAGTACACCGAATTGAACGATCTTGAACAGCGGTCAAATGAAAGTCACAAAAGCCGGAAGAGGACAACGAGTGAGGACAAAATGAACAAATATTTACATTTTATAACAAAAAAAACACGCCCTAGCATGGGAACACAATAAGATGTGACAGCTAGCGCGTTTAACGTGTACACATTTCGAAATGCCACATAGCGGAGAACGCGCGGAAGTCATGAATAGTGCAGTATTTTACAAAGCCAAATAGGGGAAATATTGAATTTTGTTCACTGTTCAGCTATCGCTGTAGACCTTGATTGACGTCACTTAGTTTGTAATTTTAACTGCAATCGCGGTGGGAAAACTCTGGCTATTTTTTCTTCTTTTTTAGTCGCACTAGTCACAGTAGCAATGGAGCAAATCAGCATCACTAATTTATCATTGTATCCAGCATTCTTTTCATGCTGTGAGCCATGGGCCCCGACCCTGGTCAGCGCGCAAAATGTGCGCACGCTTTTTTTAGAGGCACGAAGAGGGGAGTGTCTCATCTTATCGTTTCCAGTATCTTTGGTTACACCCGCCAGACACAAGCAAGTCGTGAAATATAGACAAGGGGCCACCCGGAAAGTGAGGACGCTCGATTTTGGCCAGCATTGGATCCATTCTTTCTGCCTTTGATAGAGCGTAGGGCCAATAAGATCTTGAATGTCCACGCTAAAACCTTGATAACTTTCAACTTTAAATGGCATCTGGCACGGACCATTTGACTGTTTCATTAGAAACATAGATTGCATATTTGATTTTTATATATGTCACAAATCCCAGACTGGGAGATGCGATGGTTATAACAAGACAACAATCACGAACGAACAAGTATAACACTTAACAGGACAACCCATCAGACTCACACATTTATTAAACATAAATATAAAGATAAGGATAACAGTGCAATTACATACATACATTATATTCTTCAAGTTAACTGCCGTCCACGGCCTTCTTCCGTAAGCACACTTCCTCGGGTCCACAACCCGGTAATTACTCTAAAGACACCTCGGCCTCAGCCTCTCCACTCAGGGTCTTAATGACACACTAATATTCTTTCACACCACAGTCTCTCAATAGCACCTCCCTATGGCAATACACCTTAGCCTCCTATACACTTCACGTGGCCATAGCACGTTAATACTTCAATTCACATGAATATCTCATTCGCACAGTAATACATCCATGTCACAATAGCACATCTTAATAGCACGTTCACAATCCTATATACATCCCTGTCTGTGGCCAGACTGCCACGACTCATGTGCTGCGACTGTCCTACACCGACAGCTTCACTCCTGGCCTATGTGTGGCCTTCGGCCCTATGCTGGCCTATCCCCTGTGATCACCGTAGGCGGCGCTTCGGCCCGACCCCGGCACCTACAAAAATAACATTACATTGGTATAATACCATACCATTTCTAATCACTTCACCCCTCATTACAACTCATGAAGCGTACACACAATAGTTCACATTTCACTCACCAAACATCTTACGGTAACACACCTCCACCGTATTACACCCTACTCACTCTCGCTACAAATCCATGAAGCTAACTTCCATCTATCGCTCATGGCGCACATTGCTATATACAGTATCAAGGACTTCCACATTCCTCACATATACTTATTTACATCATGGTCGTAGACGAATATAATACATCAATCATAATTATCAATCATCGTTCCACCTACCAGTCATCACTGGAAAACACTGTCACAATCTCCCGACTGTTCTCACTCACGTCCGTCCCCTGGGACCTTCTAACTTGCAGTGATAGTAGTACAGCGCTCTCGCCTCATGCAGACCCCCCCACTCACAACATGCACGCTTTTCATTACCCGTGGGCCCTGGGTTAACTGTACTCGACCCCCTTCCCCCGTAACTACTGATCCCAGCTCACCTGCTCGTGACAATATAACCCACAACGTATCTTGCTGGAAAAAAAAATTTCAGGCACATTTTTTTTTTTCTAAAATTCAGAAACGTAACTGAAAAGCGTACGCACGCCCCCCCCCCCCCCAATTGCCCAGGTATGCTTTTCATACGGAGGGACATGCCCTCCCTTCGACTGTACCTTCTTTATTGATGGGCCCTAAGAGAGGTATGAAAGGTAGAACACTGGCATTGAAATGTTATTGCTGTTCTTTAAAGTTCAGAATAGATTGTCACTATCAAGGTAGATTGTCTTATTAAGCTAAGGCTACACTATCAAGGTAGATTGTCTTACTCTTAAGCTAAGATCACACTATCAGGGTAGACTGTCTTATAAAGCTATACTATCAGAGTAGATTGTCTAAGCTAAGGCTACCCCGACCTTGTGTACCGACAGCATTGCGGCCTTTGTTTTGTTTTGAGACAAATACAGCAAAAGTGGTGCCAGCTATAAGCAACGGGTCTGAGCCACTCTCACTCAAAGTGATGTCCAGAGTGACAGGAACCCAAGTGTAATCACATCACCTGTTATTGGCTTGCCGTCACGCTAACGCACGCAAACACGAGATATCCTTGACTGATTGTCGAAACCTATTTCTGCTTATGGTTGACTTTGTTAGCTGGGTGTGTCTGGGGTACATGTTACTAAATCATACTTCATAAGCAAATTGAATAGTCTTATGTATATCGGGAGCACGGTTGATGATGGTTGAAATGTGTTTAACAAGTCTAAACTTTTTCAGTCTCTATACCCGCAACTGAGTACTTGACAGTTTTACATCCCTTGTCACAACTGTGTGATGCTTGCTGAATTGCTTATTCATGACCAACTGTTATGCGATTGTTGAGCCCTTGAGAAGAGGTACATTATTTTGCCTGTATTTTACCTACTGGTGATTTAAAATTGGTTTGGATTACCGATGGATCCCTGATGATGAGCATTATCGGGCGTGATACAATGTTGTAGACGTACGATTCATATTAATTACGGGGCTGTTTGAGTAAGATATAAATTATTTTTACTGCTCCGTGGCGACATCCCTGGAATAGACATACCCATATTTATAATGGAGCATTTCAAATTGTGTATATCGCCACTCAGTCATACTGAAATTATGCATAGGTCTAGAGTCCTTCCCGTGGAAAAAGACAACAACACAATTTTTCATCCTAAACCGGCCTTCGGCGTTTGCTCTGTACAGATCATCAAAGCACCATTAGTGCATCTTGATTTCTACAGAGCTCTAAGATAATCGAAGGCAAGTCTGTCCAGATTTAGGACGACTAATTCACCATAGGAATGGAGAAGTCATTATTTTGTCTACACACGCGACTAGTTTTAGATTTCCAAAGTTATCTTCTATTTCCACTGGTCTTGCTGAGTGCAGGATCGAAATGTAATTAGGGATATCATTAAATTTTACTACGGCGCCCAGCGCATGTCACAAACACCATGCTTGAGTATCGGGGGCACGGGTAGTGTGTATGTGTGTAGAAGGTGGGGGGGGGGGGTGGGGTGGGGGGGGGAGAAGGGTTAATTTACCTGCTGTTTGAAATTCATTTTCTTTCATTTTTCAAGATCCCCCCCCCCCCACCCCCCCACACACACACACCTTTTCTAAAAATCGATATTATCTGGAGCTGCCTTAGAGGTGTATCCCCAACCGCTTGAAAAACGCATCTGAAGTGGAGCCCCGTTCATAAGGAACGACCAGAACATCGGACAGCCTGCGATTCTGCGGAAACCGTAATATAAATGGCTAGGTGTTAAATCTCTCATTTAAACGGCTGTGTAACACTGTGATGCATGAACAAAGAGTGTAATATGAAACTAACAAAAGACACCCCCGCCCTCAAACAAACATGACCTGATTTTTGTTTAAAACGCGTTTGATCTCATTTATCATACTGAAGCTTATGGAATGGCCCTTTCAAATGTTCAGATTAAGTATTTTTTTATTCATAAGTTGAATATTTGTTTTGCCATCATTTCCCTCTTCTCAACTCTCTCTCTCTCTCTCTCTCTCTCTCTCTCTCTCTCTCTCTCTCTCTCTCTCTCTCTCTCACCCTCTCTCTCTCTCTCCCCCCCCCCTCTCTCTCTCTCCTCCTCCTTCTCCCTCTCTGTTTGTGTGTCTTCGATCTTCCATCCCTTTTAATGAGGTCTTACCGTCCACTCCATGCATCCATTATTTCCTGCATGTGAAGAATGTCTGAGACCTGATATTCCTTAAGCAGCAACCTTTATCCTCGGATTTATCATGCAGACAGGATTAATGGCGTCTTTGCCAGAGTTTTGTGGCAATGGAGATCAAACCCACTTCATCCCAGATGCAAATTTAACCGTCTACATGGACAGATTATTCCAATTAATGTTCTTTTTGTGCATACAGATTAATTTTGTCTCAGAGCGATCATGCTGAACCTGGGAGAATCTGCTACCAAATTAACGTCGAAACGAACATTGAGTAGAATATTGGCCCGAGTAAACATGAAATGCTACTCTTCCCATGTTCTGTGCCATATACAAGTGAGTCCAACATTCTAACCTCAGTATGTGCGCGCGTATTCATAGGATCTGTTGCGTTTACTATCGTTAGCATCTGTTTGCATTCGCAAATTGTGATAATTTGTAGAAAATACTCTTCGATTTCGTCCTTGTGGCTCCACAAACTAACGAATAACAAGACCTACCAGTGATACATCGGGGACGTCTTCGGCAAAGCTTGGGGAGCCATTTTGTTTTATCTGAAGTTCGGATGTTTACCATGAACTGCGGACAATCTATAGTGTTTACATGGTGGACTAACTTCACTCAGGTGAGAGAAGGAATGTTAGCTAGCGTCCATAGTAACGACGACATGTCAGTTAAATCAAAATGGTGGACGTGAACGCTTTTTGTGTTACCCGAGACCCAGGATAATGAGACGAACCGTTCCTTCTTTCACGATTTGCGCGCATATAAATACGGTGAGCACTGCTCACAGAGCTCTGTGGTACTTCTATTTTTCGTTCGATTATGAAGGGGTATGATGCGAAATGTTGCATTGATGACATGGATAATACGCGCGCAAGTCGACGGACTGAAAATGACGGGTTGATTCTTCTCGGTATGCTGTGTCTCAGACGTTACACTATGGTATTGGTACGTTTGGATATTCGCTAGTCTGTAAGTCGTTCTGAGTCTGACTAACCTGATTTCAATGAATATGCGTGGAAGATGTGGGCCTCTTTAGTATTTACATGGTTTTTCTTTTTGGGTCGCGACACTGGTGGAGGAAAAGTTGGCAGTACTCACTCCAGCTGGTCAGTGGGTGCCTTGTCATCACAAGTCAAAGGACTTTGTTAATTGTGCACAGTACTCAGGGGTGGCCATTTCAGTTACTGTCATTCTGCTGAAACACCATACTCGAGACACAGGATATCGAGACGGTTCAATTTGCCAAATTCCGTCCGTCGACTTGCGCGCGTATCATCCATGTCAACAATTGGCACCACAACCCTTCATAATTGAACGAAAAAGACTAGTACTGCAGAGCTCTGTGAGTAGTACTCACTGTGTTAATACGTGTGTAAGTTGTGCGTAGATATAATATAGTGAAAGAAGGAATGGCCCGTCTCGGAATTCTGTGTCTCGGACCATACATATCAATCTGAAACTGTGATCTGGGTTTTCAAGATTGAAAACTTTATTTAATGGCGATTTTCTTCCACTGAGAAGCTGCTATACTTTGGCTCTCCCACGAGTTTCAGATATGATAGTTATTAATTTTGAATTGATACCACATATTGAGGAAATGTTACACATCTATCTGAGCATCCCACATTGAGTTCGTCTTTCTAATCACAGATATGTCAAGACTGAGAGTTCACACGGTGCCAGCGAGGCACCAGAGACCCATCTCCCCGTAATTTGAATTTGCATTTTCAATTGCAGGTTTGGTTGAAGTGATAAACAGTTGATGAATAGGTAAGTGGAAGGTAAGCCACAGATGTAATGCAGTTACTTTTACAGTGACGTGAGGAAACATTCTTGGCTGCCACCGAATGCCTTTTACTTACACATAAAGGTGTAGCTGTCCTTTGCTTGGGAAATGAAGCATTGCTTTGAAATTCTTATCTCAGTCGAAAGAGTGGATGCACCTTTTAAAAACAGGATATTAAATGTATGATATTTGATGCGGAAATGGTCTCATCCCAAGGTCTCGACAGGTATTTATTGTCTCAGTATAGTGTCTAGCACAACACAAAACCTCTCTCTTTCCAGCTCATTGGTGTTGGCCTGAACTGCGTGTAATGGAAACTATTCAATTATGGACATGACAGTAATTGTTTTCCCATGAATCAGTCATGCCTTGAGCCATGAGCTGTAGAAATTACGATACTATTGGAATGTGTCATGTTATACATACAATTCCCAATCAGTGGTGTCTCTCACTGTCGAGTCTCTGTGGTAGTGACCACTGGTCGGACATGGGGACAAGAGTGTACTTACCAACATTGTATTGGCACTAAATGACTTCCGTGGGGAAATTAAGCACTGCCTTTCCTATAGGACATTGGCATTTTTAGCACAGTTCGTCTCTCCTCTGAAGAGGGATGAAAAGAACAAATTAGTATATGCACGGCGCATACTATGCGTATCGGGACGCACTGGTCTAGAGGCAGGGTGCTCGTCTCTCATGCCGAAGTTACCGGGTTCGATTCCCGGTCGGCGCCGGCATGTGGGATATCTCGGGGGAAAATTCCTGTCCCTGATCCTATGGTCGGTGGGATCGAGCACCTAGTCTTCCCGAATAAGGACGAAAAACTCGGAGGGCCTGTGCGCACGTAGAGCACGTTAAAAGTTGCAGCTGAAAGTCGAGAAGAACAGGCTTAACAAGGCCGGCTGTCCGAGCAAAATGCAAAACAACAACAACAAATCGCTACCACAAAAACAACAAATCGCTACCACAACAACAACAAATCGCTACCACAAAAAGAAGAAGAAAAAAAAATAGAAAGAAGAAAAAAAGAGGTGCAAATGGCAGGTTCAGAGATTCTCCCAAAACAAAGACCAAAGCACAGAATATAATGCCTATGTTGATAGTGAATATAGCGCCAAATCTCTGACAATGACATGCAGCCCAAAGTGGCACCGTTAGCTCTGCTGTGCCTAATATTATAGTAAGCTGCATGCCTGAAATTGATATATTATGGTATTCGTGAGGCAACATTTGTGTCGTCTGTACATTCTGTCATTCCACTAGACTTTTACTCATTACCAACCACAGGTTGGCGCAGCAAAATAGTTACATTTAGAGTCAGTGACTACCGAACAGATCGTTGTGTCTCTGTCAGCTTGAAGAGAGGAAACTGACATGGTATCAAAGTGGCATATGGTGACCCTTAGGGTAAAAAGGTCACGCTAAGCCTCCGTTGTTCATGTATTATGCATTGGCAAAGACCCGCCGCGTAAATTGCTGATTAGCAGAAGCCGCCGTGAGCAGTTATGCTTCATTCGTCTCCTTGACCGTGAAGATGAGCAGTTGGGCCAGTTTGGAGATCTTCAGGAGTGGACAGAGATGTGTCCTTCTGATACCCTCCTGACAATGCCCTGTCTCCATCCCCAGGGCTGCTCTTCAAAGACATTGCTCCTGTAAAATTTATAGCACTGATTTCGTTCTAGTCCAATACAATCAAGTTTCAATTCCAGCGGATAAGATTGTTATATCCTGCAAAATGTGCTCAGCGCGAATTTTTGGTTTTATACGGCACTTAATTAAAACCTTTGATATTTTAAAGTGAAAATAATTTCCACAAAGATAGTGTTAAGTGATTGTTGACTTTTGCTGTAGTGATAGTGCATGTTCTTTCGTTCCTTTGTGCATGATAGTGTCTTCTCACGCACTCTCTCCTTCCCCTCCCCCTCTCTCTGTCTCTCGTTCTTCCTCTTTAGTTCTTCTTCTTGTTTTTCTTCTTCTTCTCTCTCTCCCTCCTTCTGTCTCTCTTCTTCTTCTCTCCCTCTGTATCTCTTTTTTTTTGTGTCTCTGTCTGTCTTTCTCTCTCTCTCTCGCCTTTTCCCGTTAGATCCCTAACTTCACTTTTATCTGATCTTATCGATAGACAACTGAGGGCTGAAAACTAGCTCCAAGAGAGAGAACGAAAAAACCGTGAGAGGCGCAAAGTGGCTGTTATCGTGCCGACTCGCCGTTAAACTCAAACTCAAACTCTCTCTCTCTCTCTCTCACGCACACTCACTGTCTCTCTCTCTCTCTCTCGGATTTGCCTTTCAAATAGTTGGGAGACGTTAACAGTTTGTAATGGTGGATTTAGAATGCGATTGCCATTCAGTTTGAATCTGGATTGACATCAAATTACTCGACCGATTGGGATCTCACAGTTATCAAGTAACCCATCTTTCATACCATTATCGAACTCCAAGATATTACTGTGTATCTCAATCGTATAGTCTGGATCTAATGAAATTTTTAACCTAACACAGCTGTGTTGAGCCTCTCAAGCAGCGATTGGAATAGGCAAATTCAAAACAGCGAAGAGGAGTGAATGATTGAAACCAGCTCTTTCCTGTGGTTTTGAACCAAAGTAACATTTTGTTCATTGGTTGTTGAGATGATTGATATTCACAGTGCCAGCCTTCAGATCATCAGAGGAATACGTGAAGAATTGGAGCAGAAATTATATTTACAAAATGGAATAGGAATAACGATTGCTGTTGTATGGTGAAATTGATGAAATACCTCTCCAGCATCATCCCAGATTTGATCTTCTTCCAAGTATATTGGTCAGGTTGAGCAAGGCCAATGTCCGCATGTATTGGGTCTTGAAACTCAGTCAACTTGCTCCATCAAAATTTGTGATCTGCATACATGCTGGATATTTTTCACACGCCATGTATGAATTTGAAGTGAAACGGAAGAATTGGATGCTCCCGACAAGAGTTATTGAGCCTCTGGTTGTGCTGGTCCGTTATGAGGACACGAGGAATCCATGCAAGATAACAATAGGTTTCCGGGAATTACACTGATCAGCAGTGATAAGTGGACAGATGGGAAAGTGCTAAATCTCCCTGGGGAGTGGAGCCCATATGTAATTAGGGGTTGGAATATCAATTATGATGGAAAATAACATATTATTGGTTTCATTTTGACCACATGTTGTGTGGAGAAAATGAGCAACTGGTGGAAAGATTGACTCGGGGAGGGTGAAACTAGACAGATCATACTTCCTTTGTTGTCGTAAAACAATGCGCTTATGAAGGAAGGGATAACTGGAGATTGCAAAGGTGGTCGGTGTTTGATCATATGTGTCTGCAAAATGGCTTTAATGTAGCGTGGACTCATTTGTAAGGTTTGTCACCAAAAGTTGTATTTGTCACGTCATATCAGGAGCCTCGGCAAAAGCTAGCAGAAAGCAATGTATCCGAAATCAACCCGACGCGGTAGTAAGGCGTGTCTGGGACACAAAGTAAAAAGGCTAAATCCAGACGTCAAAAGGCTTCATTGGGCACTGGATGTTGGACCAAATTTCTTGCATATTTGGGCACTTTTTTTCCCCGGGTACGGTTAGAAACACTGAAGGGAAGAGGCCCCACGGGAGCATAAATAAAATAAATAAAAACATAAAACAGTAACAAGAAGAAGAAGAAGCGGAAGAAGAACAACAACAACAGCAAGAAACCACTGGGTTTCTTGAAAATATCGACACCGAAAATTGGCATAGATTAAAATACTAATCATGTGAACATATTTATGTATTTGAAATAAACTTTTCCGAAGATTGAAATGAAATACAAAACTATTAACTGTCAACAACCACTTTGAAAAGTGCAATATTGAAGAAGAAAATAAGTTACCGTCGCGGCTGCAAAATGAACAAAATGGAACACAATAAATGGTTTGCAAAATTTATTCTAAGCTGAAAAATCAAAGGCAACTTTGAGATTTCTTTTTTTTGAACGCCTTTGATTTATGTCTGTAGTGGAATGGTGCAGTAGTTGTGTGGAACTCTGTTATGGAAGATCAGAAGTTTGAGAAAATAACGCCTGAAAAAACAACAGCAGCAGTTTACTACAGTAATGTACTGAGTTGTCTGTTGAGCGTCAGTTTGGACTCAGACTTGAGTTTCCATTAACTAGTGAGGGGGGGACCCACAGACCTCTTACCTGTGGACAGACCTGTTTCTGTCTTGCTATTGCAGGAAAAAAGGGCCCATTTACTGCATGCGTTCAGACCTGGCTCTATGTGCTATTAAACGAATTGTTGATATATCCCGCCAATGGGCAGATTTCCTAATGCGATGTACATGTATATTACGGCATTGGTGGAGTTACATAAACAGTAATTTGATCTGTCGTGCCCAGCTGCGAGCTGCATATAATTAATGAAGTGGGTACTGGCAAATATAGGAGGCTGGTCCCACAGGCTAATAAATTAACCAGACTGGAAACACGAGCTTCGGGCTGTGTCGTTTTTTACGGAATTTCCCGAGCGACGACTGTATAACCAACATGGCCGCCGCTCGGGAAATTCCGATTCTAGTTCTATCTGCAGTAGAAATTTCTTTTCATTTGTCAAGATTGGTTGTACAATGTATTAATTTCTTGGTGCGGAACCAAACTTCCGCGTTCAGTAGGCGCGTCAATATGGTGTCATTCAAAATTGTAGCTATGCTGAAGCGTCGGTCGCTACCTTAAACCTAATATGGCGGATGGTTCATGACCTTTCGCTGTTTTGTGACGTCACACAATGGGATCATCCAGTCTGGTTAATTTATTAGTCTGTGGCTGGCCCTAGATTAGAGCGAAGCTTTAACTCCGCCTTCTCACCCGATGCATGACGTTCATCTATCATGTGTGACGTAACTTTTACTTGCTATTTAGCCGTTGTTGTCACGAGGTGTCGCACAGCCATGTTTAGCCATGTGAGGGGCCAAATAGTAAATCGCTGAACGGCAAGAGGCAATACACCAGAATTTGGTCGTAAACACAGTGACAATAGCAGTCTACGTTACTGGAAGTTGTAAATCCAATCCAGAGGCGTCCCTTGGGAGGGGCGAGGGACGGGGCGTATTTGCATGCTGGTAAGCGTTTCCCAGGCCTGACAAGCCCTGGATTGAGGTGACCACCGAAGATCCAATTGATTGAAGGCTAAGGAGAATTAACTTGAGGCTGAGAACGGGATCAGTTATATTCACCGGTACCCGACCAATTTTCTGGCTGAGGGTGTAATGGGCTGGAGATAAAGAGCATCCGTTACTATCTTGGCATGTAATTCTACAGGGCCTGTGAAGACGCGGTCTTGCTCTGCCCCGGCTGATGGCTTTGTGGTAAGTGAGGGAGATCGTAATGAGCCCTGGCCAAATGCCTTTAATCTGGTGTGAGCAGCAAAATGGTTGTAGTGGCGAGTTTAGTGCATGGTTGGTAAGGAGGTCGAATACACAGCAAATAAATATCATTTTGTACTGCTGTAGGTTTTTACCGGCAACATATTGAATTCGTAGAACTCTCATTAAAGCTTAATTAGTTTTCTCGGGAAGATTTGGTTTTCTGTTCAGAAAAATGGTTCTTGGTTCCACGAAAAATTTGCTCACTTACAAAAGTCAAAACAGTCTTATACATGAAAAGTATTCATCGTCCTTGAGACCGTGTTTGAACGCTACAGTTCTCCAGATTTACTGGAGAGATCTCCTCGGGACAACATGAAGAGCGCGAGGATGCCGTTGTCCAGTTGACTCGCTGCAAGATAGCGAGCGCACTGACAAGTCTGTTTTGCCTGGATTTTGGCTCGAACCTGAACTTCTTTTGAATCAACAAGCGAGTCAGGATTGTTTCAGTGTTACTGGTGTGCGAGGTCTAGTTTAAGCCCCTAGTCCACAGAACCGAGGCAACATATTATACTTGATGTAGTGCGCTACAGGCCAAACACAAACTGAAGAAAAAAAAATGCAACCAGAACGAACTGGATACTGGACGCTGAGATGTTATTTTTAATATCTACCAGTCATAGAAGAAATGGCAGGAGATTAGGGACGCCCAGAAATATATCGATTTTACTCTATCTGTGTCATCGTTAATATAATTCATCATAATCCGTTATCGGCAAAGAATTGGATTTTGACATCTCCTTTGTCCGCTTTCAGCGGCCACTCTATTTAAGACTATCAGTACCGTAGTTCATTTTTTTGTGCTGACCATGCTATTTCTATTCTTGCCACGTAAATAATCACCAGAACGCTTTGCATATACAAGATTTCATGTCTCTTGACTGAGCCGTTGGGTAGGAGAATTGAAGAACGAATATTTCTAATTTAGCATCTTCCAGTTGTTTTCCGGTTCATCAGCATGAAGTCGCCGATGGCATTGAACAGTTACGAAGAAGAAGATCTATAGGCGTCTGGGAAATGTGCTCTTAATTTGGAGACTGAAGCCCCTTTAAGGCAAGGCCACGCTCTGTGCGAGCCAGTGACGCACTGACAACAGGGATAATGCGTCATTATCATCCAGTAATGAGACAGATCTGTCGTTTTTGCCTGCTTCTTTCTGGAACTTTTGTTAACGAGTGGGAATGCATAAACGTTTTGTTACGTATTTCATTCTGCGTGAAATACATTGTTATCGTCATTTTTTCATGCATCATAAAGAGCCACTTGCTGTTAATACTTCTTTGTGGCGTCATTCATTTCGCCATTAATGTAGGGGTGCCAAAAAATCAAATTCAGCTCGTTTGTTAATGTGTAAAACAGATGCACTGACATTATGTCACACACACTCTACTTCCCCCCTCCCCATCCCGTTTTCTAGCTCCTTTTACCCCTTTCCCAATTGAAACCTGACCCGAGCAATGCTTACAAGAAACTGGCAGCTTTACTGAGCTTGACTAAGAAATTAACCTTATCAGTGCTCAATTCTTGGTTTTCATAGAATATATAATGCGAGGATTGAATTCACCAACTGTTCAGATTTAGTCACAAAACAATATCGATGATATACGAAGCCGCAGAACGTTTGGTACAGTGTAGAGTGTACTTTCCGAAAGCTACGATCCCACACGATAATTTTTATAGAATATTATGTTAGATAAGGGTCTGAATTCATCAACTGTTCTAAGTTAGCCACAAAAAAGATCGATACTATATAAAACTTTAGAACGCTGAATGACAAGATAAAGACAGCAAAAATACCCATGAATCACGAATCAAAGAATGACTTAACTCCAATTTAATTCTTTTTGAGATAATTGGGTTCGATTTTTTTTAAATCTTTATTTTGCCATTGATTAAAATAGTAGGCTAAGATAAAAAAAGACACGAAACCACTAGAGTGTTTCATCTCCGGGGAATTGGACCTTTGGTTCAATGCAAGATTGCAAGGTCCTGTGCACTCTCATAAAATTATCTCAATTTCCAACAAAAGTGCCGTTAAGCCGCCCTTTTATTCAGAAGCACAATTGTAAAAAGAGAATTGTTTGCTGAAGCAGTATCATATTATGTGGCAGAGCCGCGGTTTTCATCTTGATATCGTAGCCCTTAGAAACTGATGATATTGCCGCCATGTGATCAAATGGCGTAGGAAATTGTGGAATTATTTATGGAGCTGGATATAACAGAAACAAAAAAAAGTTGAAAGGGTGTGGCTTTTTATATCTTGGTATCAGTAGTTACTGTATTTGCAGAGAGGGACTGGTTGATAAGTTCACGAAATATCATAAAAACCACAGAAAAACTGTGGGGTCGCAGCAGGGCTATAAGCAAAGTCAAAATTGGGCAAAAAGAAAAGGTTGTATGTTGCACAGCCCCGCGTGAGATATAAAACCCAAACAGTACAAAGCAAACTAAAGAGAAGACAGAAAATACACAAATTTTCGGCTTTCGCCTTTGTCAAGTGAAAAGAAAAAAAAACGAACAATAAAAGACTTCAACAGGAACGAAGTGAAACAGTTTGTACAACTATCAAAATAAAAGGAAACAGAAAAGCACAATACAGCACCAAGAGGTCTGCGACCAGTAGTAAAAAATTCTCTGTATATCGTTGGTGTGGAGAGCTAAAACAAGCAACAAAGGTCTAGAGGCAAGGTGCTCGCCTCTCATGCCGATGGTACCGGGTTCAAATCCCGGTCGGTGCAGGCATGTTGGAATTTTAGGCTTCTTTTCTCATATTTTCCTGTCCCCGATCCTATCTGAGGTAGGATCGAGCTCCTAGTCTTCTCGGATAAGGACGGAAATCTCGGAGGGCCCGTGTGCACGTTGCGCACGTTAAAGATACCCTGGCAGTTGGAAATCGAAAAGAGCAGGCCAAACTGACAAAATTAAATAAAATTCATCCTTACCACTCCCTTCCCCTCCTCCCTCATCTCCCTCCGCCACGCCCCCCCCCAAAAAAAAATACCCTCCGACCGGCGCTGCACTGTGGCGACGACGTGCCTGCCCCGAGTTATAACTGGGCTGCACTGACACAATCACAAAGGCAACTTTCCCAAATGGGATTAAAAAAGTGTTCCAAATATAAAAATAGAAAGGGCTGGTTGTGCGTTGAATTATGTCTGTGTGGCGTCTGTGTTGACTCGGTGCTCAAGGTCTCTCTTTCCGCGAGTTACGTCAAGACAGTTTTAACGCCAGCGAAGTGGTACCAAATATACTACAAACGATAAGATGAGACACTGCCTTCTTCGCACCACTAAGAAAATACTTTGTATATTAAAAAAAATAGCATCCAGTATAAAAGATATTGAAATACCTCCCCTCCCCCGCCCACCCATGATGATGTTTTCATTGTTATAGAAAATCCTTTTAAAACAACGTGGGCAGGTGATTTAGCCATGGATAAGACACATCTAACTTTGCACTGCCAAACTTACAATCATACACTTTGGTTAAAACATCAGCTACATTAAAAAAAAAAATTGAATAGAAATATTTTGACCAGTGCTTCAGATTGAATAAGATTTTTATATTAAAAAAAAAAAAAGGTCACAAAGTACAAGCCCCTGGATCATCAGATTTTCTTTGATAACTCGCATTTCCTGTGTGTTGTCAATACATTCTTGTTGAATCAAGCAAAGGTCATCACATCGAGAGGATGTTAATTACGTTTCCGAAAAAAAAAAAAAAGAAGAATGAAAATGGCCTTGTGACGAATAGTAGTGCTACAGTAGCAAAACGAGGACAAAGGAAGGCAGGCAACTCATTTGGGACAAGAAATTAATATCGGTCGGAACTTCCTGGATTATCGGGACTGTGTGGGCGTTGACTGCCAACACAGAGACAAACATGGTGTGATGAGAATGGTGATAGGGAACTGGCAAAGACCTCACTGTGCTGCAGTGTGACTTGACTTCTCCAGATCTTATCTTATATAATGAAAACAAGAAAGCACAAAAAACGCGGGATTTTTAGCAGGACGTACCGCTTATGCAGCTCCGATTTGCGTGAAATTTTACACGTGCCTTTCTGTCGACTTCCAGAAGTTTCTTTTTTTTTTCAGATTTTGAGACTTGGTGGAGAAATATTTTTTGAGTTTGCTTTGTATCGCAGATTTGGACCCATATCCTTTCTTTTCCACGACCATAATCATGACTTCCTGAGATGTGTTCACAGTATTAAGCAAACTGCCTAGTGTGCATTTCGAATGTTGATGAGGTGCATAGGGCATTAACGCGCAATGGGATGGGAATGCAGTAAGTGCTGTATGAGAAACTTCTATCTCAGTCTTCCAGAGAGAATTGAACATTTTGTGGATTTTTGGTTTCGTTTTTTCAACCGGCTTTTGACACTCTGAATATCCATGAATTTTTATTTTTATTTTTTATTCATGTTTGTGCATGTGTGTGTGTGTGTATATATGTGCGAATGTTTTGTGTGTGCGTGTGCATACGTGTATGTGTGTATGTGATAGAGAGAGAGAGAAAGATAGGGAGAAAGAGAGGGAGAGAGAGAAAGAGAAAGAGAGAGAGAGAGAGAGAGAGAGAGAGAGAGAGAGAGAGAGAGAGAGAGAGAGAGAGAGAGAGAGAGATTCAGTATAAGTATGAAATAAATACTGTATAGCGCTTAGAAGCTGGTCGTTAAAGGGATTCCATGCTTTGTAAATGCAGTGTATGATTATTATTTTTATTACTTTCAAAGTCAGCCTGCAAGTTTGTGAGCACATTCAAATGTTTGTTTCTACATGAAATGAAAGCAGTGTAAATTGAAAGACAACAAGTAAGAGAAGAAAGGGATCACTCCCCGTCTCCTTCTCTTCATGTTCCTCTTCCTTCCCCCTTCTCTCTCTCTCTCCCTCTTTCTCTCAGATACATTCTATAAAGCCAAAGTTGCCCATATTTTTCAAGTCTAAAATGATAAAAGTCGCGAATTAAGCTGACAAGAAGTGTCCAACACGCATGCACTTCTGTGCCTGGAGTTGGTTGAGTAGTCACCGATCGTTACCGCGTTCAGAGTGAACACACAGACATCTTGAAAGTCAGTCAGATGAAAACTATGAACGCCACGAATGGACAACACGCTGGGACGAAATAAATCGAAGGAAAAATGTTTTTGAAAACTAGGCGCCTTAGTATCGCTACTCAGCAGTGATCGTGTGGTGATCTGGGTAACAACTGTAACTTATACAAAGATTTTGAAGCTTGTACTATTAGCGATTTGGTCAGGAACTGGTACCAAGCATTGATAAGTTCTGACATTATGATAAATGGTACTGTTGAGATTTTTGGCTTGAGAGTGCATTAGTCAGTAACTGTGTATTTCTTTCTCCCGGTTCTTATAGGTTGGCTTTTATTGTGTAGGTTTTGGCGATATATCTCCATTTTCTGAAGAAGAGAAAAAAGAGATCTTTTAGTATGTAGAAAAGGTCTAACAAATGCACACGTTGACATTTGTTTAATATGCGTTGTGGCACTTATCTAGCTGTTTCACAGTTCCGATTTATTCTAACTCCTTATCAAAATACTAAAGCGGCAAACGTCTATCGTCGAACTTCTCAGTTGTGCAGAAAATGGAGTTGGAACAAGCAAGAACTAAGGTCGAGTTTTGGCACCATAATGTGAAGGTTGGTCATGAAGGCAGGAGAGTTCCTGTATCCTATCTTTTCATGAGACATGGAAAAACAAAAGCAGAAGATATAAAAGAGGCGAAGGAGAGGGGGGGGGGGCGGAGAAACGGAACCGGAAAGAGAAAAAGAAGTTTCATTATTTCCGTCAAATCAGAACATCCATTACCATACACAGGATAATGTAAAAGCTATCGATGCTGGAAACATAAATGTCGCTGGTGATCACAGCCCAGTGGTATTCAAAGAAAATAGTCATAATTGCCGGAATAATTTTGTTTCGGCCTCTGCTTTCGAATCAAGAATGTTATCGATTCAGTCTCGACGGTATTTCCGGTTTTGGCGGTAAATCAGGATAGTTATTGACACAACCCAGGCTTGTATTCGTGTCTTGTAAATTGGGTTTTTGAGTTTAAAGTTTTCAAATATCCTGAAGTCCAGACTGACTTGTCACTTTTCTGTGCTGTGAAATGTCCGAGGACTACGAGAAAGTTGTAGGCTGGAATCAATGATAACGTAATGATGTAAGAAGTTGACGGGAAAGGAAACTGTTGTGCTTGATGACCACGAGGAAATTACCCGAACATCTTTAGCCATACTATGTCTTGATACCACAATCACGGATCCCTTAAGCGGCCAAAAACCACAGTTACGACCTTGGCTGAATATATTGAAACACTAATAACTACAGTTTTAAAATAAGAATCATGAATTTGTCACAGCACCCACAGGACCCAAGTGCCGTACTTGCTATGGCTCTTCCACAATTTCCAACATTAGAAAAATTGCAACAACTGAATGCAGTATTATGGAATATAGTGAAGACGTCAAATATTGGTTTATTTGACTTCAAGTCACCGAACTTGTGCTCTTACGAAAAACTTCAGTTTCATTTCGTCTTTTGTCCGAAGTTCCAAGGTCTAGTGTTTCATTCTGTCTATTGGTCAACATTACAATTTTTGGGTGACGAAGTGGAACCAACCAGTAGGGACAGATTATAAAACATGTATTTTTTACCGCACAGCTCTGGACTCCTGGTACCATTTTTCTCATTGTTTTCCGACAGAGAATTTGGGAGAAAAATGAGAATATATGGGCAGAAAAAGTTAGGTTTAGCATTCAGAAATGTGGTAGATAGAAGTACAGTTAAAAGACAATGATTCCCATGGGCGGCGCAGTAGAATTAAACATGGTTGCAAGTTTTGTGCGTCTGATGTCACTCATGGTCATTGGTTGATTGAAAGGGAAAGTCTGTCTCGTTAGGTCATTTAACTGTTCTCAGTAAGCGAAATTCGTGCTAACCGGGTACTAATTGCTTCATTACCAACCCAAATTGTCATAAGACTCAGGACTAGAAACTCCGACAGGAGTGCGTGAGTGTCTCAAATTACTGTCAGCGGAAGACAGTCATTTCCAGTCATTTGCATACACATCCCGAATGTCACCGCCTATTGACTTTACTGCGAAAGAGCGTCATTATCATAGAAACTCAACATTTTTCCCAAATGTTTACATTTCGAAAGGAGCGGATTTTAGTGAAGGCAAAATTTTTCGTGCTCACAAAATTGCAAAATTCATTTTGCACCAAAACATGCCAGCGGCATTTGGCCTACATTTTACTTAGTGCGACAATGATCTCTCTTCTAAACTATTAGCAATGTGATTGGATCACGGTCATTACACCTTTTCACGGTTTCCATGTCTCATAATTATAATTCATCCTTAATTGAATTAATGATTAACCCATAAGTAACAAGAGAACAGCGACAATAATAAGAAAATATAACACTTATTAATATATCCCCTCGTATTTAGTCTGTTGTCTTCCTACAGAATGAATTCACTGACAGTACATGCTTTCATAAACTGAATATGGAAGGGGTGGCCATGCATATAGGTGTAAACTAATTAACGTCATTTGACATTATGAGGCAGAAACTGAGCTTCTTCAAAAATTAGCCTTTTGTATTTGATGGCACCGAAGGCCAGTTTTTGGTATTGTCTCTCAAAATGAATAGTTTTTTTTTTTTTTTACACAGCTGTCCCTTTATGCTTTTTGTTTGTTTGTTTGTTGTGTTTGTTGTTGAAGGGAAAAAACACGTCCTGGGTCAGATGATGTCAGCGACTCTTGCGCATTTCATTTAGTTGCTGTTAACAAAATACAGAAGACCGGTTGGAGTGTATGCCGTGCAGTGCTTGACAGTCCACATCGGAATTATATTTATTTGTTGGCCTCACTGACGTAAAACTGAAATTAACAGTAGCCAATTCAAACATTTTCTACATGTCAGACAGTGCAAAACATTTAATCTGGTAATCTATATCAGGAAACTTGGATATATTCTGTACACTTGTCATCTTTAGATCTGGAACCATAGAGTACAGATGTTAACTCGATAGAAGCCACGATGCCTGTGTACCATGGTCTGCTGGGCCTTCTCATGATGGTATGTTTTCACTATAACGCACGCCCTCGTACGAACGGAAACTGTTTTTCTTCTCTGAGTCATTCGCTTCATTAGCCTTGTAAAAGTGATCGTCATCTGAAGAATGTCAGGCATAATTTCCGCTTCTCCCTGACACACTGACCGAGTCCTGCTCGGATTTGATGGTCGAATTATACCTTGCCAGGAAGAATTGTCTCGGCGACGTGCAGTCGTCTGAAAAATTAGTGGCCAATAGGAGAAGGATTTTGGCTACATTTCCCGGTATGGTGGTCTCATTGTGTCACTGGAGATCCACCCAGGCAGTCCCTTGGTACAATTTTTGATTCGATGTCAAGGGCTGGGGAAAACCTTACTTTATACTTTAGATCATGCCATGTATTTGGAGAGTTCGAAAGACCTAGTTCTCAGAACGAAAATAAAATGTGGGTAGTTTTAAGATACAGTTATGTGAAAATATGATTTGGGTCACTTAACAGAATCGACAATTTAGACTGAAACTTCAGCACAGTTACATTTTATTTTTAGGTAATCGCTCCCTCCTTTTTTTCCCCCTGAGTGTTCAGAGATAGAATAAAAACGCAACTTTTATCAAAACTGGTTCAGTCGTTGCGGACAATAAGAATTGCATAGTGTTATAAATCGACACAGTAGAAGTGGAGGCCCACACATGATCAGGCTCTGCATGCAGGAATCTTAAAAAAAATATATATCCCGTAGAAAAGCGCTTTGCTTGACAATCAGTAGGGCCAAGAGCTGAGACGGGGGTTTTCAGTGCTAAACATTCCTTAAAATGTCTTTTATGATGGAGAGAGAGAGAGAGAGAGAGAGAGAGAGAGAGAGAGAGAGAGAGAGAGAGATGAGAGAGAGAGAGAGAGAGAGAGAGAGAGAGAGAGAGAGAGAGAGAGGACAGAGAGAGAGGGAGAGAGAGACAAAGAGAGGGAGAGTGTGTGTGTATGTGTGTGTGTGTGAGAGAGAGAGAGAGAGAAAGAAACTGAAAGAGAGCAACCAGTTTCATAATACAATAAACATTTGATGGGGTAAAAAGATATTGGATTTTGTACTGAGATTTCTGTGTTTCCTTTATGGTCTTGCGAAGTACACTTTCATTAATTCTATATATCAGTTTGTGGAGAAAAGTTTGTATTTAAAAATTAAGAATAAAATGGGAGAAGTCTGAGGAATAGGTGGGATAGAAATCTGGCAGCGAAACACGGATATTGTGCATGCACTTGCCCATTGTCAAAAGGAAAGTGATGTTCACACGTATTGTCACTTTACCCAGAGTTTATTTATTTTTTATTTTCTTTTGTTTATTTCATTGAATTTTAGTAGTTCCTAATGTGAATAACCAAGAAATATACACCCTGTGCTTGTCAAGTAATTTTAAAATTCAGAAATGAATTACCGATGTGAAACCTGCAAGGCAAATGATCCGAAATGACTTTTTTTTTTTCTTTTTACCATTTTGATATCATGCTACAGTTTCCCGCGGTTTCATGTTTATTTTCTCCTCCTGAAAGGTTTTGTCTTTTCCTAGCAACGAAATTTTGATATCGAAGTAAACAAGTTGTTTTTGGAGTTCCTTGCCCTAAGGAGAATGTTCCTGGTCTATCGAAGGGCATTGACACGTTGTGTTGTGACTACTGCGAGATAACGCGGTGTAAACTGATGGTCTGTGAGAAATTGAGAGTACACTTTGTTTTCTGAAAAGAGTATCTTTCCCGCGGGACTTGCCGGTGTCGTGGTCTCCGCTCTTTACTGCCCTGTGACATAATGTAAGGTATTGGTGTAACCCGGAGTACAAGGTGCTGGGTCAGTCGGGTAGTAAGTGATTTTTGCATGGCATGGAGTTGTTTTAGGATCTGTGGCCCGACATCTTAGATTTATAGTTAGCCAGTACTTTTGGGATATCTAAAGGGCGATGAATATTCGACGTATTATCTATATATATATTTTGGTAACTCGAAACTTTGGTCACTTGAGGCTCAGGAACCGCATCACACTCAGGCTTCAAACTTTAGGCACAACAGCATATTATCAATACGAAATTAACATGGGCTATATTAGAAATTATGAAATGCTCAGGCTTCTAGTAGTCTACGTTTCCTTTTTCATTGTTTGGCCATCATCTATTATATATTTCAGTAACTCGCAACCTTTGGCATGACTAACTGACCAAATTATATACTATTCAGGCCTTAAATTTGGCAGGAAGGTGGCAATTGAGATAAGGAAGATGATGGCTACAATTAAAAGTTGTTTACTTCAAGCATGTATTTTTTAAAAATAACAATGTTTATTGCTATGTAACATCTGTATTTTTGCATGTTTGTTTCGTAATATATAGTACCGTGCATGTCATAAAAAGTAACCGTATCAAGCATTCAGTTTGGTGCTTAATGTTGTGGTGCGCATGACTTCTGAAGCAAGACTGTAGTTTGTTACTTTTATTATATGAGAGAGAGAGAGTGGGAGGGGGGGGGGGGAACCACATGATTGTTTATTCTGGGCAATGCCCGGTAGCTCATCTAGTTTAGATCTATACTATTTTAAGATCTTTGATCTATTTCGAGTCATGGTTCGCCATTTTAAGGTTTCGTTATCACTTCCTGCGATGTGGTCACTATCAAACACACTAACCCGTGCGCAAATCATGCTATTGTACGGGATGCGCAGGGTGTCAACTCACAAAGGCAGAGCAGTAAGACTTAATTAAAAACAAACAAACAAAAATAAAATAAACAAATAGGAACAGGCAAGATGAAGCAGGTCCATAATAATCACCCAGAACTGAAACTAATATTCAAACCGATTTATCCCGGGCAGGGCCGGGGACCTTAAAATGGCGAACCATGACTCGAAATAGATCTAAATGATGACGAAACAATAAATTTCCAATAAAAAAACTACACCGATTTGAGACTTCTATTAAAAATTGTGCACCCTTACATCCATTCTGATGCACCATATAAAATTTGAAGTCTGAGTGTTGAGTGGTTCAGAAGCCTTTTGCAACGACAAATCTCAAGTCCACAAATATATATAGTATATATAGAAGATATTAACCGAGACACAGAATGGCGAGACGGACCATTCCTTCTTTCACTACATGTCCACAACTTGCGCATATAAACACGGTGAGTACTACTCACAGAGCTCTATGGTACGAGTGTGGTGCGAATTGTAGCATTGTTGACATGGATGATTATGGGCGCAAGTCGACGGACGGAGTTTGGCAATTTGAACCGTCTCGTATCCTGTGTCTCAAGTATTAATAATCCGTATTTAAACCTGTATACCTGCCAGACGTGAACACTTTATTATTATTTTTTTTTCTCTACATCTTTTGCCGAAAACTGGATTCTTCTGCTGAAATTTGGATTATTTTCCTAAGATGTCACGCCGTAACTATTGGTGTTCCCGTTTCTTATGTCAGCGAGTGAGTGACCACTAACCATCGGTTTGGTTTACAGAGGTAAGATAGTTTCAATAGGAACATCGTTGGGAAATTAGGTACACAAACTTGGCTTTGCTGAGAAAGATACGTAACCTCAGAATATATCACAAGAATTAAATCCCTCCCATTAATCAACCCGCCCAAGCTAATATGACAAGCTAACGGCAATTGTCCACAGCATCCGCTCCGCTATTCTTGCGGAAAGCGGCCGTATGAAAAACTCTCTTTGCCTCTACAGCGGTGAGGAGCGGCTGCTGTGGATGAGTATACAGAAGCAAAGAGTGTTGTACGTCATTGTCCGTAAAAGTAGCGTAGCGGAGCGGATGCTGTGGACAAGAGCAGTAAGGTGACACGCCAAACATACACATACACACATTCATAATTCATACACCACAACCCACTCACATTAAGAGGAAATATTTTCAGAGTATCCACCGTTTGACCGAATCACCTAGCAGACCGCCAGATGGTGTAGGTGGAAATGGCAAAGATTATCACCATGGCCAGTGTTACTGAAGAAATCGCGATCGTGAACATTTAGCAATTTTTTTGGGCTCATGTTTTATTATATTTTCTTTAATGGAAAGGAGGAGGTGTTCAAATGTGTGTGTGTGTGTGTGTGTGTGTGAGAGAGAGAGAGAGAGAGAGAGAGAGAGAGAGAGAGAGAGAGAGAGAGAGAGAGAGAGAGAGAGAGAGAGAGAGCTTGTTCTGAGAGCTCCTTATTTACACCCCCTTTTTGATGAATTTACCAAACTTTTAATACTTATATCATACCAACAGTGTTTTCACTGTATTTTATATGAACTGGAAGTGAAAGTGAAAGTGATTTGATTAAATTTTTAATCTCTTAGTACCAGATTTGTGATTATAGCTGGAAGGTAAGGGTGGATTGAAAAATTTCCAAAATGGCGACTGCTTGTGCCGATGGGAAGTCCACATCCTGTGTCATTATCGAGAGGGAGACAGTGAGATTTCTCCTCCTAATGTTGATAGGATTATTCATTGTTTTAGTATATAGATCAGAATTGTATTCACTTGGATGTAGATGGAATATTAGATCTAGATCTAAACATGAGGCTAATTATAACAACTGGAAATTTAGTGTTGTCAACTCGCCTAAATTCATGGCCTCATTAATAAACACATGGTCTGTCCTCGGACAGAAAAGGAGAAATAGATCTAGAACCAGTTCGAAATTTAAGTTAACTAGTCCTTCAAATAAAATGAATATCTCTTTAGTAATGTTTTTACTACTGTCATTGTCGGGTGACGTAGAGCTCAACCCTGGACCCCAGACCAGATTCCCCCCTTGCCCCGTTTGCCTTAAAAAATGTACCTGGAAAACGAGGGCCATTGCATGTGATAGTTGTGACTGCTGGTACCACATCGACTGTATGGGAATAAACTCAGTAATGTATGAAGCACAGGCAACAGCAGTGCCGCATGGGAATGTGTCCAGTGTGGCATGCCAAATTTTAGTTCCAGCTTGTTCACTGATTTTCAATTAAACTTAGATCTAGATAGAAGTAGATCAAGATCCCACAATAGTTTTGATATCTTACAACATTTGGATATGAATATGAATAAAAGTAACACTGAAATACCAATTTTTGAACCAAAATGTTCGTCAACTCCACACCCCAAATCCAAGAAAAAAGAGCAAGCCAAAGAGAAAACTATGTTTAGAACCCAGGTTATAAATTTTCAGAGCATTTGGAACAAGAAAGAAGAACTGAGCTCATTCTTGAATGAAACTAAATCTGATGTAATCATCGGAACAGAAACATGGCTAAATGAAAATATAAAAACCAGTGAAATTTCAATCAGCGATGATTACGAAATCTACAGAAATGATAGGAAGAAGAGAAGGGGAGGTGGGGTCTTGATAGCAGTGAAGAAAAATTTAGTCAGTGAAAAAATACCCAGTAGGGAAGCAGGAGAAACTGTCTTCTGTAAGATTAGCGTGAAGGGTAAACCTCCTCTCGTCGTGGGTGCAGTCTATCGACCCCCTAGTAGTGACCTGGAAACTAGTAAGAACATCTGTGATGAACTTCTCAGTGCCTACCAAAAGAACAAAAAGGCTACCATCTGGATAGGAGGAGACTTCAATTTGCCTGACATAAACTGGGAAGAAGGAAACGTGAAGAATTGCCAAAATTTAAGAGAAATAAATGACTTATTTTTAGATAGCATTGCGGACATGGGCCTAGAGCAAGCAGTAAAAGAAACCACTCGAGGAGATGCACTGTTAGACCTATTCTTTACTAATTTCCCTAACCTTACAAGAGAGCTCAAAATTCTCCCTGGCCTAGGGGACCATGACATAGTTCAAATCGATTCAGAACTGAAACCCTTTATAAAAAGACCTATTAGGCGACAGATTTACCTATGGAATCAGACAGACGAAAATATACTGAAAAGAGAGGCAGCAACTTTTGGCAGTTTTTTCATGGACTACCACTCTTCAAAAACGGACGTAAACAAACTTTGGGACTGTATCAAGTTAAACCTGAATGCGATCATGGAAAATGTTACAACAAAAATGTCATCCACGAAAATTCATCAACCCTGGATAAATACTTTAACGAAACGATTAGTCCGGAAAAAATATAAATGGTTCAAAAAAATGAAACAGTGCAACTCCGAACGAGTAAAAAAAAAATATCTAGAAATCAAAAGATTGACCCAGAAAGAATGCCGGAAAGCTCATAATAATTATGTCCATGACATGATAAGTGATACAAGTGATAACAGCAAAAAACTATGGAGATATGTGAAAAGTAAAAACAAAGAAAACTTTGGAGTAGCAGCACTGAACGATGAGAGAGGACACCCACAGCAAGATGCCCAAAAAAGAGCCAATATTTTAAATACTCAATTTTGTAAGGTCTTTTCTGACCCAGGGGGTGTCTACCCGGGAGAGCTGAGTGGTGCCAAACTGCCGGATATGGATGAAATATTTGTTACAGAAAATGGAGTACTGAAACTTTTGGAAAACCTTAATGAAAATAAAGGTACAGGGCCTGATGGAATTACCGCCAAATTACTGAAACTTTGTGCCAAGGAAATTGGCCCCGTTTACACTTTGTTGTTTAGAGCTTCAATCGAACAAGGAAAAATACCGGAAGACTGGAAAAAAGCAAATGTTGTACCCATTTTTAAGAAAGGAAATAAGGCTAGTCCTGAAAATTATAGACCAGTCTCCCTGACATCAATATCTTGTAAGCTTTTAGAGCATATTTTGCACACCAGCATCATGAAGCATCTCGAGAGACACTCGGTTTTAACACATGTACAGCATGGTTTTAGAAAATACAGGTCGTGTGAGTCCCAGCTGATCACAACTTGCAATGATTTTGTTAATAACTTGAATAATACCAGGCAGACGGACACCATTTTACTAGATTTCAGTAAGGCCTTCGATAAAGTGCACCATGCTAGCCTTTTGACTAAACTAAACCATTATGGAGTTAGAAACAGTACTTTGAAGTGGATTAAGTCTTTTTTAGAAAACAGAACACAAATAGTAGTCGTTGACGGAAAGTCATCCAATCCTGCACCTGTTCTCTCGGGAGTACCTCAGGGTACTGTAATGGGCCCCTTGCTATTTTTAGTTTACATTAACGATATGCCGAGTAAGATCTCTCCAGGCACTAAATTACGACTGTTCGCCGATGATAGCCTCCTCTATAGATCAATAAATTCAAAAGAAGATACGGAAATTTTACAGAAAGATTTGGACAGTCGACAAGAATGGGAGAGGGACTGGCGTATGGAATTCCACCCCAATAAATGCCAAGTCCTGAGAATTTCAAATAAACATCGCAACATCACCTCGGACTACTTTATACATGGCGAGAAATTGAGTGAAACACTAAACAGATGAGGCTAAATATTTAGGAATTACATTGGACAGAAAACTTACATGGAACCAACATATTAATAGCACATGTAACAAAGCAAACAGTATGCTAGCATTTCTGAAAAGGAACATCTCTAACTGTGATAGGAAAGTAAAAGAAAAATGCTATAACACCTTCGTGAGGCCCTCCCTAGAGTATGGCAGCAGTGTCTGGGACCCCCACTGTCGAATAAACATAGAACAACTGGAAAGGGTCCAGAGGAGAGCTGCTCGCTCGCTTTGTGACAAATGATTA
Organism: Onchidella celtica; assembly: GCA_963931925.1. Taxonomy (NCBI): domain Eukaryota; kingdom Metazoa; phylum Mollusca; class Gastropoda; order Systellommatophora; family Onchidiidae; genus Onchidella; species Onchidella celtica. The sequence goes on along the minus strand of OZ007569.1, from coordinate 8,622,169 downwards.
TGCTAGAAGCAGTAGTGTCAATACAATGATGAGAGACCTCGAGTGGACACCACTAGAAGAAAGAAGAGCAAAAAACAAAGTAAAACTATTTTATAAGGGCAGGGAAGGAAATACGGATATCCCACTGAACCACCTCACCATTAACACCAGAGGCAACAGAAAGAATAACATAAAATATAACATCCCCAACTCACGGATTAACAGCCATCTTTACTCTTTTTACCCTAGTGTCATCAGGATGTGGAACAACCTCCCAGCAGAAGTCCAAAAAATATCGTCTGCAACGGCTTTTGGCAATGAATTGAAGAACATAATTATCCGTTGCAGCTACCATTGTATTTAAAGTGTGAGTCTATTTCTGTGCACAATCTAGGTACCAGGAGATATTTTTAACCAGAGATATACATATACAAAGAAATTACACAACGATATATTTTAAATGGTCTTAATATATGCTGTTTTAGCCTGTTTTAGCCTCAGAGCAGGGGCGTCGAGTCGCACATAGTGCAGTTGAGGAATCGTCAGATTAAATAGACGAGTCAACTACATGGGAAGAAGAAGAAGAAGAAGAAGAAGAGAGAGAGAGAGAGAGAGAGAGAATGGCCAGCATCTTGTCAATAAAATAGAAATCAGACCATGTTACCATGGGAGGTAACACCAGGCGTCGAGCACCACAATTATCTCCCCTTCTTTCCTTTTTCATGCCCATTCCTAGCTATTAACAATCTTGGCCTGTCGACGTCATACGCATATAACAGGCAGAAGGATTTGCTGAAATGTCCAGACATAGGAAGATAACATTTTTTTTCTGATTTTATATCAGATTGCAAATGAAAAGGATTAATGCGATAATTATGATTAATGCCCTTGGTTTTCTGTCCTTTGACTTTTTTAGCCTAGTGAGATCAGCGGGTACTTGGTGGGCGGTTCTGGTTCTGTTGTCTGTCACTCTGTCCTCTTGCTTTTTCCTAGTACAAAGTGACAAGTTATCATTGTGGACGTGCTTTGTCCAAACTCAAGCCCTTGTTAAGCAAAGAACAACAAACGCATGTTTTAACTGGAATGGCAGCTGGTTGGTTGGGGAGACAGAAAGTTATCTCACCAGGAGAAATCTTTTCTATTTGCTTTCAATTAAAATCTCACAGTTTCTAGTATCCGTAAGCCGCAGGCCCTTGTTAAACTGGGAAAAGATTCAGGTCGGATGGAAAATGTAGGCCTCTCTTTCAAAATGCTCATGAAAGTGTTTTTGTAATGGCTGTTGTTATAGGTAAGTACGTACATCAAGCGTTTTGCGCTAGTTGCGCGTACGTCTACCTACCTATCCCTAATTCCGTCCTTGTCCTCAATACTAAATCTTATCGAATCCCTAACCCTGCCCCCCCCCCCTACCCTTTCAACCAAAAAACAGGAGGAAAAAAAAAAAAGAGAACATTTGAAAGAGTAATTAAGTTAGGTTGTTGTTAGGGGTATTTCGGGAGGAGCTCTCTAGCTCTGGAGTCAGGAAGGCTTTAATGTACGTACCCTTAGCGCATAAAGAAAAAACAACAACAGCTTTGGGGAGCTGCGTACTTGTAACAGAATTCTTTTGTAATTATTACTAAATACATTCATTTATCTTATATTTTGTCCCTGATGCATCTTCTGAAAAATATTGACATTTATGCCAAAGGGTCGCCTTGAATCTCTTTTCAACATTTTAAAAAGAAATTCCCCCCCCCCCCCCCCTTAATCCATTTTTCTTCTACCAGGGGGAGTAAGCTCGCTCATCGCAGCCCCCTCCACACACACGCGCGAGCACAATCTGTTCTGGTCTGTTTGAGTGTGTTATTGACGCAGATAGCCGTTTTAGAATAATTATTATGTTTGATTGAGCAATTTTGCATGTGGTTTCTAGTGAGCATCGATTTTTTTACTTCAAGATCAATGGGTGTGTCAAGGAGATGATAGACGGTCATGTGACACAAAGATCCACCATTCTCCTGTTCTGTCAGCGCTTTCTTATGCTGGCCTGTGTAGTTCCCAATTATCTAGAACAATACAAAAAAAATGACCCAAAGGGATAATCTATATAGTAAGTATGCTTAATTTTTCGCTCCCCCCCCCCCGCCCCAATCACACACACCTTCCCGGACTTCAATTTATCAGAAATGTCTTGTCTTTTATTATATGTACAGAACTCAAAATGTCATGTTGCCGACTTTTTTGTGGATTTTCTCATGCACACTCACATTTTCTAAACAAAAATCCCTGAACACATAAGAGAGACATTGTGTGGCATGACTGACCATATGTATATCGACCCCTTAGAATGACACGGTTCTGTCTCCACTTTTTGGCTGAACTGAGTTACCCACTACACACTACTTCTACAGGCCTTCTCCATTGTGTGTCAAAGTATCAAGCGGATTCGGTAAGTAATTGGTAAGTATTACTAAAAAGAAGAAAGTTCTTTACTCTAAAAGCTATGGTCACATGTAACTTCAGTCCTCGATTTCTCAAAAGTTGACGGAAGGGAGTTAGAATCTTGTCATTCTAAGACAGGACGATTTGGTGCATGGGAAATAACCAAGGACAGTGAACAGTTTTTACCTACTCCGTAAATTTTGGCTGTCCGGATTTTCTTGTTCTGTTCAGAATGATTTGTTACTTTTTTGCAAATACGACCTTCCAAGTCCGTGGAAGGGTATCGTGAGCTCAGCGGCGAAGCCAGAGATTAATTTTATACCGAAAGAGGGCAGAAACAGGAACTCTCCAAGTTTGTCTATTTTCGGCGTCGTTGTCAACCTCTTGTATCTGTATTGCGAAAACGTGTGAATACGGGAGTATTATTTGTGTGTGTATGTGGTGTATTTACGCTTGTGCTTGAGCTCCGACGGCGAGAGACAGAGGGGGTAGTTGAAAACGTCGATGGAGCGTGATTGAGGGATATAAGTCGTTATCCGGCGGTTCTACACTTAGCTCCATTATTCAATTTCCTGGGCGAAGGAAACTGATTACCGCAGACAGCTGAGAAGTGCAGGGAGCTGACCAAACCACCTGTTTCCTCTAGACAGACGCGTAGCGGTGTTGCCAGTCCACAATAATCGAACTTTTGCACGCAGGAACCTCATTGCAAAACGATGTCGCGGTGCGTTACTAGGAACACTGCGTGCGAAGGAATCTGCGTAAATATTTCTTTATCCATTGCAAGTCTTCGTAATTTGCGGGTTTTTGTTTAGCCCTGATTACATTACCAAAGCTTACTTTACTGTACTTTTTTTTTTTGGCCGTGTTTCGAGTTTGGACGCTTTGTCGGAGAGGGTGAGGGCAGCAGGATGATGCAAGAGTCGGTACTTCAGATGAAAGAAATTATATTTTTATGGAAAGTGCATGGGCAGGAAATGTTAGGTTTGTCTGCCAGAATACTCTGTAATTATTATCTGTGCTTGCAGCGAATACATTGACATTAACTGATGATGTTAATGAAGATGGAGATAGAAAATGATGGCTTTAATTATCACTGATTTATCTCATCAGTTTTTTTTTTCAGTTTTGTTTGTTTTGTTTTGTTTTGACGGTGAAGTTAGCCAGATAATGATTATGATCAGCTGGGAATACTAAAGATGATATTCAACCGCCAATCACAGATCAAAGACACTCTGTACGTATTCTAATGAAGTCATTGATTATAATTTCAGGGTCACATCGACTTGGTACAATATGAGGTCTGTTTTATTGAGCGACGTCTTTTATCCTTTTCAAACCAGGCTTTAGTGCAAGTCTATTGATAAATACTTACGATCATTTCTGCTAGAAACGCTTTTTAGGGAACTTCTTTCCCCCCCCCCCACACACACACACACACAAACTCAGCCACACATACATACTTTGTTCCAGACACGGAAACATCCCGGGAGCCGAGAAATAGACAAATCTCAGAGACCACGATTACATTGACTGAGTGTTGAGAGGTGGGGAGAAAATCAATACTTGATCGTCTCCGGCGTATTTTGTGACATGTCAAAGTGATGAAAAAATATCCTAGCCGACGTTGATATTGAAGTCACCAAGCGATTTTCAAATTTCATAAAACTTTCACTAAATGACGGCTGGCTTTAACCATGTCTAGACGTCTTTAAAGCTGGCAGGAAATGTGGGCAAAAGTTCAGTTTATAGCTGGAATTTTGGGGACGCGGGAAAATACCAAAGAGATTTAACCGGCCAGCTTTATGCAGCAAAACGGAGGTTTCTACTGGATTTATTGCCGGGTAAAAGGTATTTGTGCCTGAGAGAAATCTACTGGATTTATTGCCGGGTAAAAGGTATTTGTGCCTGAGAGAAATCTACTGGATTTATTGCCGGGTAAAAGGTATTTGTGCCTGAGAGAAATCTACTGGATTTATTGCCGGGTAAAAGGTATTTGTGCCTGAGAGAAATCTACTGGATTTATTGCCGGGTAAAAGGTATTTGTGCCTGAGAGAAATCTACTGGATTTATTGCCGGGTAAAAGGTATTTGTGCCTGAGAGAAATCTACTGGATTTATTGCCGGGTAAAAGGTATTTGTGCCTGAGAGAAATCTACTGGATTTATTGCCGGGTAAAAGGTATTTGTGCCTGAGAGAAATCTACTGGATTTATTGCCGGGTAAAAGGTATTTGTGCCTGAGAGAAATCTACTGGATTTATTGCCGGGTAAAAGGTATTTGTGCCTGAGAGAAATCTACTGGAAACAGTTTCAGTGTTTTTTTTATATATCAAAACGCATATTGAAAGAAATTTCATTCGTTTTGTCGATTCCCCGAAGAGAATAATGTGTCAGATGACGCTGTTATGGATGCCAAATTTGTCGTTTTCTCAAAGTAAGTTTACTAGGATAGCTAATACAATTGGCGGTCACATCCATCAGAAAAGTTTGAAAATTTTGATTGAAATCGGCTTTGTTTTCAAAAAAAGAAAAAAAGAAATACATTTCATGTCCTTGATATTCTGTTCTGTCCGTTACCACTGCTGCCCAGCAGAGCAGACCAGATGTGGCAGAGTGTACGCTAGCAATAGAGGGGCGGAACGTCATGGAAACTGTACTGAAATTAAGTGGAAGCGTCCCAGAAAGGCGCTAAAAGCCCTACCGCATGCTTTCTGTCGTGAGCACAAATTTTAGGCACACGTGAAACGGAGGTTAATGGGGAATCCACTTAACAGGGCTGAGAGTGAGGGCTGCATTAGATCTATCTGTAGGGAATCACGATTTCGCAGAAATAAACGAAGGACTTCAGAATGCAACCCATGAACGTTTTAACGTCAATGGCGGACAGGGCATACCACAGAACTGCTGATTTGAAGATTTTTCGCTTCGGCAATTGTTCAAAAGAGTTTATTTGGGAAAGATGATACCATTTTATAATAGAGAAATGATTGAAAGATAAAAAAAGGTCAAACTGTTTTTGAATAATTCATTGCTATACCAAAAAAAAAACAAACAAAAAGAAAATTGCCATGAGTCGCACAGTGGGAAGGCCTCCCAAAATAAAGTTTAAATCTGATTTGGAGCAATGTGCCGAATGCGTGCAAAGAAAGCTCGTAGAGGTGCTTAAAATAAAAGTTAAAATTCTAGGTCAATCGTGTTCAGTGGGATCTTAGTTTGGTGGCATTCACCGCAGACTAGCCTGTTCCAATGACTGAACCTTGTCGAGAAACGGCCGGTCGCTAACTGAACGGGTTTTAACGGTATCTAAATATTATCAAACTAAATCACTGCAGTTTACAGCATCACTGATGTACATGTGTCTCTAACTAAGAAAAGTAACGGCTGGCTTATCTTGCATAACATTAAATGTTTTTCCAAACTGAAATGCTTTTCCTTTGTTTGGGAGTGCCCCTTGTTTGTTTTATCAAAATGGACAGAAATTATATTTCTTGCCCTGAAAAGTTCCGCAGCCTTTCATTCACTTGGAAATTGTCTTTGCACCGGCAACTTTTGTTTTTTTGTTCGTTTGTTTTGGAAGTGCTTCGATAGCGACAATTAGAACCTGTATCGACAAAATTATATTTCTTGTACTGAATAGTTCCTCTTTCACTCTAATCACTTGGAAACTCTCCACAGCCAAGGACGTCCTTTTTTTTTGAAGCTTTTTTACCTTCATAATCTATGAGATTATTCCCTCCCGTGCTGAAGCAGATAAAAGTTTTTATGGCCGGGAACCTTCCTCAGTTCCAGAAAGCTTTACAACGTGTAGCATTCAGAATATAAAGTCGCTGTGACATGTGGCTGAAACAGCCTGCCAAAAATCGGAGAGGGGAAATATTAATATGTGTCTGGCTTGGATTGCCGATATTAAACTGATTAACAAGGGCAAGAAATGGGAGGCGTGCGAATTTTCAGGGTGGGCTGTGTTCGTAAATATCAAAATGAAATTAAAAAAGGAAAAAAAAAGAAGTTTGTAGCAATGATTGCCTAAGGCAGTGGTTCTCAATCTTTTTCAGGCTGTCGTCTCCTTAGGCTCCAGATTTTGTTCACCCCCCCCCCCCCCCCCGTCCAAGTACTCAAACCCGGTGGATTGCTCCCAGTAGTGCAACATTTCACAAGAAGACAGGCTACACATAACTTATGATATTATGTTTTTGAAAGCTTTATTTATGACAATGCGCCGGTGTTGATTATTGGTTATAAAGCAGAAAGCATTCTTTATCAAATGCACAAAAAATCTCAGGTCTTTTATGGTCATAAAACCTATCTACAAGTGCTGGTCAACAAATCAATGTCTGCCCAGGACTATCTCCAAATGCTCCTCCATTGATTCCCCCACCCCCAGTGTCACCCCCTTTCATCGTTTCCGCCCCTGTCGCCTTTTTGTTTTTTTCGCTTTTGCCCTCAAATCCAAATCGCCCCCCCCCCCTGGGGGTGTAAGATCGCTCACGTTGAGAACCACTGGTCTAATGGCTTTGGGACGCTGGTCGTATAAACGCGCGAGTGGATGTCGCGAGAATGAACTCAACCACTGAACCCAATGTAGCATGTGTTCCACAATTTGAAAGCTTCTATGGCTTTAGTGGTTGAGTCCAATCGTGCGTCATTACCCGCGCGTTTTATGACCATTTTGCCGTTAGACTAAAGCAGGTGGGGGCACAGACGAATAAACTACCCAGACTGGATGATCCCATCGTGTGACGTCACAAAACAGCGAAAGGTCATGAACCATCCGCCATTTTAGGCTTAAGGTAGCGACCGACGCTTCAGCATAGCTACAATTTTGAATGGTACCATTTTGACGCGCCTACTGAACGCGGAAGTTTGGTTCCGCACCAAGCAATTAATACATGTACAACCAATCTTGACAAATGAAAAGAAATTTCTACTGCAGATAGAATTAGAATCGGAATTTCCCGAGCGGCGGCCATGTTGGTTATACAGTCGCCGCTCGGGAAATTCCATATAAAACGACACAGCCCGAAGTTCGTGTTTCCAGTCTGGTTAATTTATTAGTCTGTGGGTAGGGGGAAACTTCAGATCGGACCATTATAATTATGAAGGACTTTATACTTGTCCTTAATGAATGACTTTCCGATCAGTTTTCTTAAATGGAACACAGTCCTGCCACTGTCCACCATTGACATCGGCAGTTATCATCTACTTCGGCTGTGGGTGAATAAATTACTTAGAGCTTACAGCGCATTTTAGACAGCCGTTTACTAGATGTTGAGCAAAGAAAATTTGGTGACATTTTGTGCTTTTGAGCTGAATGTTTCGTTCATGAGTGGTGCAACGCTGTGCATGCGCTGGCCGGCACAGCTGCTCGCATTAGCGAGTGAATTGGTGAAGTTTTGATGCTGCATGGGGATAATGTTCTAAGAACGTCCTCGAAGTCTATACCAGGTCAGCAACAAGTTCCGATGTTTTCTCTCGAAATTATAATCACAGGCCTTTGCAGAAGAAGTGGTCAGGGTCAGAAATTTTACAAATTTAAAGATAAATTTTATTTATTTTTTTTACTTTGAAGCACGACAACTGTGTTCCGTGCATATTTTATTTTAATTGAAATCGGAAACCTCACGTTGAAACTTTCCTTAAGATAATGCCTTTTGCTTTGAAAGAAATGCGGAAATGTCACGCCAGAAACAGAGTGATTCATAAGTTGATATGTTCTTTCAAGGTTGATCGATCATTTTCAAAACCCAGTCACATACTGTCGACATAATGTCTGTCCACATTTAGTTTAGCGGAAATCTTCCAGGGATAGTATTTTATGATGTGTTTAGATGAATCTTGGATAGTTCTTGTTTTTCATGGCTTCTGTTCATTTGATAGCTTACATTTCATCCAATTTGAATTCTGTTAGAATCTCTTTCTGTCACTCTCTCTTGCTGTCTCGCTTTCTCTTTCTCTCTCTCTCTCTCTCTCTCTGTCTCTCTCTTACTCTCCCTGTCCTGTCTTGCTCGCTCTCTCTCTCTTTCTTTCTCTCACTCTCTTTTGCTCCCTCTATTTCTCTCCCTCTTCCTCTCTCTCTCTCTGTCCCCTCCCCCCTCACTCGCTTGCTCTCTCTCTCTTTCTCTTCCTCCTGGTCTCTCTCTCTTGCTCTCTCTTTCTCTTTCTCTCTCTCTCTGTCTGTCTCTCGCTCTTCCCCCCCCCTCCCACGTGAAAACACAATCTGGAAAATGAAGTGATAAAGCTGAAATCCAAATTCTGATCAATCAAATTGCACAGCCAGGGCGTCTATGTGGCCGTGCCATTCTCGGTAATTCAAGACTATTTACTGTTTAAAGTTTCAGGAATGGCTTAAACGGTTGCTTCGCCACCAGTCTCACTGCATTGACAAAGACAACAAGAAGAAAAATCCGATATCGCAACTTTCCAGGGAATTCCAGTCACGAACACGAGCAAGTAAAAATTGTTTCCGTGATTCACATAAAGGCTGCCGGAGACGGACATCATTTGGCATTTCCTGCCGCTTTCCGTAAAACTGTTTTATAACACTATTTGTTTGTTTTCCTGTTGTGCCGTCTTTGAATGCGCACGCATCTGGGTTTAGACCACACGACCGGAGCATTAGTGGCTGGAAACATTGACCCCGGACCTTTGCGTGACAGAATGTCCGAGGCGCTACAAACGTACTCCGATGGCAGCCTGGAGTGCTCACATTTCTGTCTATGCGAGAGTTCACCTGTCGGTCTTAGGTTGGTTGGGAAGAGTAAACATCTATCACAGTCACAAGGTTACAGAAAACCCCGTCGAAGGTACCAGGTTCGAATCACAGTCGGTGCAGACATGTTGGAATTTTGGGATTTTTTCTCATATTTGCCTGTCCCTGATCCTATGGTAGGCAGGATCGAGCACCTAGTCTTCTTGAATAAGGGCGAAAAATTCGGAGGGCACGTGTGCACGTTGCGCACGTTAAAGATACCTTGGCAGTTTGGAAATCGATAATAGCAGGCCGAACAGGCCGCTGCCCGGGCAAAACTAAATAAAAACGTATCCCTGCCCCCCCCCCCCCCAAAAAAAAATCGCCCCGACCAGCGCTGCACTGCGGCAACTACGTGTCTCCTCTAGTTATAAGTGGACTGCATTGACACCAAAAGAAATTTCCCAAAATCTGATTAAAAAAGTATACAAATTACAAATTCAAATATAAAAAACTAAACACCACTACCAGAGCAAGAGTTCTGTGAGGTTAGTGGTACTTTGAGTCAAGTCTGTTTCACATCTGTTTTGATTCAGTACTATGCGATATCGCTGATTCCCTCAGCTAACACAAGACATTTTTTTCGTGCCGGAGAGTGACTTGTATCGGTCTGGCCATCGCGCAATGTCCTGTTGAAATCCACAGACCACATCTCACACTAGAACCCGACACAGAACAGACTTGATTGAGTAAGCCAATGTCCTGTTGAAATCCACAGACCACATCTCACACTAGAACCCGACACAGAACAGACTTGACTGAGTAAGCCAATGTCCTGTTGAAATCCACAGACCACATCTCACACCAGAACCCGACACAGAACAGACTTGACTGAGTAAGCCAATGTCCTGTTGAAATCCACAGACCACATCTCACACTAGAACCCGACACAGAACAGACTTGACTGAGTAAGCCATCAGCCTTAATGATTTCCATAATGAAAACACACGAAATGTGTAAACACATTATGTAAACCGGAAAATCGGACAACATGGGTAATTGAAAGGCAAAGACTGAGGATTACAGAGCCAGAGATACCGTAGATTACAACTTTATTTTGAACAAATAATTAGAAATTTACCACCTGCTCATACGTGGTTGCCGGTCTTTTTGTTTACTCCGTATATATTATAATTGGCCAAGTTGCTAAATTCAGAAGGCTGGAACTTGATCCACTGGGGTAATTGGAGTGGATGATGATCATTGAACTATCGGACTGTCTTTCTGTTCATCCGTTTGCCTGTTTCTAAGTCAGACGGCATTTTGAAATTAAACCATTCGATATGGGAACACTGAAATGGAGATTCTTGACAAGTATGGGGATGCATGTCACGAACATTATATATATATATATACTAGACGACCCGGGCAAAATGAATTTTGCAAATTTTCTTTGCTCCAAACCCAGTTGTATTTCTAGATCTAGATCGCATTCATAACGGCCTTTGGATTCGATGAAAAGACTCATAGATCGTTTTGTTACATTAAATTCCTTGCAGAATGCACAGAATGTGATGTGATGTGATGAAGTTGGCTTTCGGCCAGCAATGTGTAAAGAGTGGCCTAGAAGGCATTTCCGGTCACACTTTTCGATTTTACTCGACGAAAATGCGTCTCTCATTTTGCGATTAAAAAAAAATTGGTGAATAAATAATATCAAAGGCTGAATTTTGTCCATGACGGGGGTTGGCCAGGTAACTTATCATCAAAGATTAAGTACGTACGCAAAGTTTCATAATTTTTGATCGCGTAGACAGGACGGTTTAAATGCTTACATTTTCATCCTCTGGCTCCATTATAGCCAGATTATTTGGTGCTTTTTGTCATGTCAGGTAAAGGTGTACAGGCTGTAGTAATGCGCTCGGGATCTGGAACAAGACCGCAAAACAAGAAAATGTGCACAGATATTCCTCACCAGACAAGAAAAAAAGAAGTTACAGGTTATACCGGGCAAAGTGTGGGTATCATTTCTGATGTGGCTTTAAGTTTAAGTATAGTGACTGTGAGGTACCAAAAAGTCGGGCCTAGAGCTCCCCCCCCCCCCTCCCCCTCTTTACAGAAACCAAATAAAACCCTTACTCAAACACGTGCACAGATATACATATTGGCAATAAAGTGATAAAAATGTGACCAAGTTTCCTATTTTACACGCCTAACTAGCTCAGTCACAACTGATCTGTGTATAAGAGTCTTGTGCGAGATGAAAACTCCGTGGCGTGTCTTTGTGAGAATGTAGATCAGATAGATGGGCGTCAGCCGGAATGTATTAGCAATCACATTTACCAAGCTGGAGGCAAAACCAAGAACTGCCCAGGCTCACGAGGATTCTTTGATTTGAAGGCAATGCATTTTCTTGTGATTTTCCCGTTTAGCGCCTTATTATTTGACGATTCCATTCCTTCTCCGGCCTCCCCCCCCCACCCCCTTTCTCTTATCTGATTAGATTTCCGCTCTGTTTGGCGTCCATTTCCTCGGCTGACCAAATAGCCTTACATTTTATCTTGTTTTTTCGTCCTTTTTTTGGTCCCGCCTGTTTGGAATTAAATGCTTTTTGTGCTGGGGATGCTTTTAGATAGATGGCTGGCCTGCTCAGATTGAAAGACGGTGAAACTGTAAATGGATTTTATGGCCATTCCTCCATAGAGATACAGTTGGTGAGGAAAGTAAAAGCTGTGGGAAACCTGGGCCGTCCTCAGTCCTTTGTCGTGGCGAACAAAAAATGTGACCTGTTTTCAAAAGTTCGTGGCCTTCGATGATAGAAAAGTAATTTCTGGACTCTTAATGGCCGTTTATTAAAACTCGGAACGTGGGAAGAAATTTACAGTGAATATTTAAAAGGGAAACATCTTAACGCTTCAAAGTTTCTTGAACTGGAAATTTTGGCTTTCGTCCGTGCAATCTTTCTGCATCGCGGCGCCTAATCACAGTGTGCTTCGTTGGAGCCGAAGACAACAACAACAACAACAGCAATAGAAACAATAGCAAGAAAAACAGAACAGCAGCAGCAACAACAACTTCAAAAACAACCACCGTAACAACAAACAATTGCAACAAGAAAAAAACAACAACAATGACAACAGCAACAACAACAACAACAACAACAACAACAAGAAAAGACGGTCCGACAGGTCATACAATCGGGTCACCAAAATAATCACCAATATGTTGACAGACAGTGGTCTTCTCAGCTTTCCTGATCGATCGGTGGATCTTAAGAAGAAGACGAAATTCTAAGATTCCAAGTATATTTATGTGGATATGCCTGATGTTTTTGTTGGGATAAAATTTAGCTTGAAAGAAGTGCAGTCTTGAAAGGAGGATAGTCTTCGGCGTGTGGAGAGTGTATATGAGTCTTGGCGGTGAGGAAATGTTATTATGCAAACTGTAAACAGGGCAAAAGTGTCGATGACTCATTGCCCGGTGCATCAGTTTTCACCGTCTAGACCGGCACGGAGAGTTCTGTTGTTTTTTACCCCCTGAAATTGTGCCCTTAGTTTTGTAATGCACGCCGTGATCATGGGATTTAGCGAATGGCTGGGGTTTTGGAACTCTCAAGACGAACGGCGTTAAAAAAATAATGTTTTTACTTTTGGGCTATTCCACGGTAACTGACCAAAAAAAAAAAGACACTAAATAAATAACCAACCATTTATTTCAAAATGGATTGATCAATCCTCCAGAAAAATGGTACAGATGATAAACATTAGATGTGTTTTAATTAATAAAAATTATGATCAGTCTATTCAATTGCCTTCACTTTAGTTGGTAACTGATGGGAGAGAAACAAAATACCATGTTTTTTACATAGCAAAATGAAACTGCAAAATTTATGAAACCAAGCCAACAGGATTAGTGAACAATGTTTTTCTACATTCAAAAAGTGCGCTTGAGCTTACAGAAAAAGCACAAATAATCAAGTTTTACTTTTAACCACAATGGGGCAATTAGCTTGAGTAACTGATGGGACACAATACTGGCAGCTGATGAGAGGTTGTAAACATGTGCTCTTTTCCAAGATGGTTGCTAGGTCACATGATCACGCAAGGAAGATAATGCTAACAACACAACCATTACATTTTTTCCCAGGCATGGTTTGAAAAATGGCTCTTAGGTAACATATTACGCGGAGTATCCCTTTTGAAATTTTAGGTTGTGTATTTTTTCGATTTATGATCGGAAATATTTGGTTACACAATGTTTTGTCTGTTCTATTTGATAAAACACCAGGCATGGAGTTTCCCCAATACTTTATATTTTGAAATTATGGACTCCATAAAATAAATACTAATTAAATAATGGCTTACAGTGCAAATACTGAAAAAAAAAAAAGTGCAGTGGTGAAACTTGTGTCCGGAACTGGAGAAATACGGCTGTCGGCAAGCCGGAGACATAGTTATATTTTCTTAGTGTTCAGCAGGGGCGCTTCGAAGAAAAAAAAAACCCACTTCCTAATGATGGGTTCGATTTGTTATTGAGGCTGATTTGGTTCTGGTTTTTATTCTCGCCGCCCTGTCTCGAATCTGCCTTGTGTTTTAGCCAGTGGACGCGGGGGTTTACGACTGTGTACGAGAGGCAGTGGCCAGGGGGGATTGCATGAAGAAAAAAAAAACGTGCAAAAAAAGAAAGGACAGAAAAAAAGGGGGGGGGGGAGGGGAGGGGAGGGACTCTCATGTTTTCTGGAGATTTTGTCATGTCTGATTTCCTCTCCAGACCACAGAAAGAATTCATGCATGCAACGATGTCTTTGCGCACGTGCTGCATTTTTGTATTCAGCCGCCGGGGACACTGACGTGAACGTGCACTCACACACACGCACACATACGACATCCCCTCCCGGACTTCTTGTGAATAATAACTTCTGCTGACCTTTGACACTTACTCGTTTTTTTAAAATATTGAAATGGTTGGTGTGCACCAAAAATAAATAAAATATTTGTATTTGTATACTACTTTAATCCCATTAAATTTGGGAAATTTGCCTTTGTGTCATTGCACCCAGTTACAACTGGAGCAGTACGTCGTCGCCACAGTGCAGCGCCGGTCGGCGGTGTTTGTTTTTGGGATGCGGAGATGAGGGTGGAGGGGGTTAGGAGATAAGGTGGGATGGGGGCGGTAGAGATGAATTTTATTTGATTTTGCCCGGGTAGCGGCCTGTTCGGCCTGCTGTTTTCGATTTCCAACTGCCAAGGTGTCTTTAACGTGCGCAACGTGCACATGGACCCTCCGAATTTTTTCGTCCTTAACCGAGAAGAGTAGGTACTCGATCCTAGCCCCCATTAGGATCAGGAACACGAAAATATGAGAAAAATCCCAAACTTCCAACATGCCTGCACCGGCCGGGTTTTGAACCCGGGACACTTGGCGTAAGAAAAGAGGCAAGCACCTTGCGTCCAGACCATCTTGACACCTTGGAAAGGCGCTTTAGGACAGTCGTGAGCTGGTGGAACGTTTGGCATCAAGTTTGTACATACCGAACTGCACGGGAGCAAAATATTCTCTCAGTCGTCGGGACAATTTATGGGCTCTTGTACAAATGTCTATCTAAAAGTAATAATAACATAAATATAGCATTTATAATAGCGCTTCATCCCAGTAGCACCCGGGTTCTAAGCGCTTTACAAACATTTATATCACATGAATCAGTCACACAATACACAGCTGGTATACTCAGGAAAGACAAAAGCTTGATCGACATTCAGAGTGTAAGATGACTCTTCAGCTGATGTTTAAAAGTCATAAGTTTTCAGTCTATCTCAAAGCCAGACGCAGAGAATTCCTAATCTGAGACCCTTGATAAGAAAAAGAATAGAAAATTAAGGGACATTGTAAGAATTTTAAACTTTATAGTGTCAGCAGATGATCTAAGATATCGTGATGGAATCCCAGGGAGTCAAAAATTCACTTAAATAACTTGACGCGTTTTTGTACATACATTTGTGGCACATGGTAGCCAGCTTACACATTGTTTGTTTTTCTACTGGTAGCCAGTGCAAGCTCTGCAATAGAGGTGATGCTTGATCTGTTTTCCTTTTCTTAAGGATTAATCGTGCTACATTATAAAACCACTGCTCTTCCAACTGATCTATTTACATCTCTTTTTGCCCATCTTTTGTTCGCATCTGTGCATCTTTGATCTATTGATATCTTTACTTTTTTCTTCCTTTGGGTTTGTCTACGTAATTGCCAAGCTGGCATCCAATCAAGTAACCTTGGCCACTGCCCTTTTAATATTTATGTATTATTAATATTGAGACCTTGACAGGGAAAATGTATCCGTGATCAAGTTTGCAGCATAACAGCAGAAAAATAATAAAGAGAAGGCGGATTTTTTCTGTGCTATCTCAAACCAGGCAATCATAGCCAGTTTGCTCCATCCTACTCATTCGGGAGTCTTAACAACTGTAGTGCGTTAAAAAATATACATATTGCCTCCTGTTTCAATTTGTCTTAACTGGAAACTTTTTTTTTTTTTTTTTACCTGTAAAGAGTGGATAACAAAAATGTTTTTCTCATAAACATAATGTAAAAAACACAGAAAACGTGATGTAGCAAAGAGCAGAGTTTTACCTTGTGCACGGAAATGTGGTCGCTACGCCATGTCTGCACAAGAGCAAATCCAAATAGAAGTGTATATCCGTACAACATGTTGTATGGATATGGACAGTACATATCCGTACAACATGTTTACCAAAAGCGCGACTGGTGAAGGTTTGCTGAAACAAAACTTGGTATGGTGTTCACGAATTTAAAATGTCAACACATGGAATAGTCAGATGGACCTGGAGGCGTGGGGGTCTAGTCAGTTTGTATCAATGGGCGGTAGTCAGATTGACTAATCAGGCGAAAAGGGGTTGGGGTAGCCATTGGTGATCGACGTGCACTCAAGTCTATTATTAGCGCAGATCACGCAATCTCCGAGCATAAGTCGGATTGTCTTGCTACTAAGCCGATTCATATTTTTAAAAACTATGCAAATTAACAAGGTCAGTAATATAGTATTCCGGTGTGTGTTCTACGTCATCGAATTGTGTGCGTTGTACGGATATGCACTGTCCATATGTACGGATATGTGCGTTGTACGGATATGCGCTTCCAATCCAAATATTTCAGATAACTGCAAACAACCCTTTTTGTTCGCTCCAGGTGAATTAGAAATGAAATTAATTTAAAATTGGCAAGAAGAAAAGATTGTATGTTGCAAAGCCTTGCTTGAACACAATCACAGGGAAATAAACAATTCACAACCAAGCTTTCGGTTGAATCACCTTCTTCAGGATGCACACACAGTCACTGACTTTTTTGTTTTTCACTCTTTATAGGTAAAGACAATATAATAATAATGATAATAATTATTATTATTATCTTGTTTGCGGCTTTGAAAACCCGAAAATCAAAAATAATAATCTTGATATGGTGTGAAAAATACATTAACTTCTTAAAAAGAAAAGTGGACACATTGTCAAAAATTATCTGTTTTATTTCCCACTCCCAGCCTGTATTTTTTTCTTTTCCTGATAGTTTTTGTTCTGCACGAAATGGATCTACTGCTAATCACCACGTGTCGGGATATAAGAAATCAACCCATTTGCTGTTATTGCAAGGGCAGACTGGAGAAGGCACGGTGGTCTAGAGGCAGGGTGCTCGCCTCTCATGCCGAGGGTACCGGATTTGTATCCAGGCCGGTGCAGGCATGTTGGAATTTTGGGATTTTTCACATATTTTCCCGTCCCTGATCCTGTAGTAGGTAGGGTGGAGCACCTAGACTTCTTGGATAAGGACGAAAATCTCGGAGGGCCCGTGTGCACGTTGGGAACGTTAAAGATACCTTGGCAGTTGGAAATCGAGAAGAGCAGGCCGAACAGGCCGTTGCCCGGGCAAAATTAAACAAACTGAACCATTCCTCCCCCTCCACCCCCCCCTCCAAAAAACAACAACAACAACAACAGCCAACGGCGCTGCATTGTGGCACGGCGTGTATGCTTTAGTTGTAACGGGGCTGCAATGGCACTAAGGCAAATTTCCCAAATGGGATTAAAGAAGTAATACAGAATTAATGTTTCTATCACTTACATTACTTACAAATAAACTAGTAAAACAGACGATTTTTGAAGTTGTCTAAAAGCTATTTTGTAATCTTATCTATTATAAAAAAAAAAATAGTGGCGGGAGTAATTCATTGTGGTGCAATTTCGCCCCTTTTTTTGCTCGACTCTACAGCCTAAATGATAGTTTCAAAAATTATAAATTTAATTTTCTAAAGTGTCTACTAATCCACTCCAATCGCTTTGGTATAGACCGATTGTGTTGATTCAAGTTTCGGGTATTTTTAAATAAAAGTTGGAAAAATGTAAAATACAATGATCTTTGTTTTTGCTCCCTGTAGTAAGCCCATCGCACCAGAAACAATGCCAACACTTGTTCTCTTCCGTGCGCACAATTTTCCTAACAGAAATGAGTACGTAGTGCTCTGGAGCGCATGAAATCTGTAGTAAGTCTGCAAAATATGGCAAGATTTGTAGACCCAAGAGAGATAGAGAGAGATAGAACCGTGGGTTCACAGGTTTGTCCCGGATAATGCCGGGAACTTCATCTAGTATGAATAAAAAAATAAAAGAACAAACAACAACAACAACAAAAGTCGTGGTGAGACATTCTCTGATGATTCAAGAAAACAACAATAGCAACAAGGAAAACATGTTATGTTCAGGCGTACACTGGAATAATGTCAAATCCCAACTCACAACTTAATTTACCAACAACAACACAAAAAAAGGCAACAAAAATTGTGGAATGTTGTCTATGAAATAAAAGAACCAGGAATATTTGCCGTCCAATTCCGAAATCGCATCGTTTTTAAAAAACAAACAAACACGTTCTACTTCTTTTGTACTGTGTGGTTTATCAGATTCCAATATCGCTGTAAGGTTTCAGCTGATCAGGAAGCTGCTACGACAAAAGGTTTGGATTTTATTTTTTATGCGGTTTTCAAAATCTCATTTGTGTACGCTGTACGGTTTATCGGTGTTTTTCTACGTACGTTTGTTTTTGTCTTCTTTTCTGTTCTCAATTTGTTACCTTCGTTTTTTTGCCGGTTCTTCGATGATGTCCGGCGGTTCAGGTCTCATTATCAGATACAGATACGATCTCTAGGTCTATGTATTCAATTTTAAAGCATTGTCTGGCACACTTGCCGTGTTTCATTCTAATCTGATTAGATCATGATCTGCACTATTCAATTACATGATTACTGGGAACTCCGGTGAAATGCAGCAGACATGCAAGATAAAACAGCTATCAAGATTAGAATCTGTTTTGTCTGGAAATGTGAAGTGCAGCTGGTGAAATTCCCAAGTCTGAGTCGACATGGCGTGCCTTTGAACCAAAATCAGATCACAGGTCCGCAGACGGTCAGAAGAAAATAGAAAATAGCTTTATCAAGTCACTGATGCCTCCAGGCATAATGAAACTAAGTCCCTGACCGCTGGCAGTCCAACATTTTCGAAAGCACTCCTCTTCAAGACACTAACACCATACAGAATTAAGCATTATGCGACCATCAGACCGTAGGAACCTCCAAACTACTGCCCGAGATTTCCACAACGTCAACATTTCTCTGAACATATTCATAAGATTTTTTACTTTCTTGGAAACGCAGACTAAAACTTGGCTGAAACAAAACCAACCTTAATACTGTTGGGATACAGCTGGTTAGCAGTTCATTCAAATGAAAAACCTGTCCGTCTGTATGTTTGTCTGTCTATCTGCCTGCCTGCCTACCTGTCTGTCTGTATGTCTATCTGCCTACCTGTCTGTCTATCTGCCTGCCAGCCGACCTGTCTATCTGCCTGCCTGTCTGCCTACATGCCTTCCTGCCTGTCTATCTGCCTGTCTGTCTGTCTACCTGCCTGCCTGCCTGTCTAGCTGCCTGCCTGTTTTCCTACCTGTCTGCCTGCCTGCCTACCAGTCTGCCTGTCTATCTGCCTGTCTGTCTGCCTGCCTGTCTGTCTATCTGCCTTCCAATCTGCCTACCGGCATGCCTGCCTGTCTGTCTGCCTATCTGCCTGCATGTCTTTCTGTCCGTCTGTCTGTAGGTCTCTGTCTCCGTCTGCCTGCCTGCCCGCCTGCCTGTCTCAGTATCTGTCTAAATAAAAAGCTGTTCTGAATTATAAGCGACACTTCTGAATTTTTACCACGGTTCCACCGGCCTGCCAAATCTGGAAAAAAAAAAGCGTCTCCTGGTTCCTGTGCAGAAAGATTTGAAGACGTCTAAACTAACACATTAAACCTAGCTTAACTTCAAGGAAAAGATTAAGTCTCTGCAGATATAATGGTCACATTTTGTAGGGTGGGTCTTCATGGATATTTAGCGTCAGGGCCATTTCCAAAGCTTATGGCAGGCTGAGGTCGTGTGTTTGCCAGTGCTTCGAATCCACTGTTGGCGAGATTCATGAGGCTGTTCAATATTTTAGTTTTTACCGACCTGTTGGCCAAAATACTGTGGATAAGCTCATTTAACATCGACAACTAAAAAGATACATTGAAATTAGATTTCAAATTCTTTGATATTATCTACTGGATGGGAACAGAGTATTAAAAGACAGAAAAGTGGCGGCAAAAGAGGAATCGTAAAAAGAATCTCTGTAATTACAAAAATAACAAGAACTTGCACGATTTTTAACGAGAGAAAGAGAGAAAAAAAAAAAAGAGAGAGAGAGAGATAGGAGAGAGAGAGAGAGAGAGAGAGAGAGAGAGAGAGAGAGAGAGAGAGAGAGAGAGAGAGAGAGAGAGAGAGAGAGAGAGAGAGAGAGAGAGAGAGAGAGAGAGAGCAGTAGAAACTGTTGACTCCTGTAAAGACAACGGCTTTGCGTGAGTCCCTCGATGTCTGGCGGGCGTCGTTTACCTATAATTTGATCAGGAATCCCAGCTATCAGTATTACTAGTAGCATCTCCTACAGCCTCTATAATCAGGTTGATCAATGTGTGAGATTTGACTTGCATATTGCTATAGCTTGTCTGGAATGATGCTTGTGCGTGGAGTCTAGTGATAGTAGAAGCTGGTTCAATGTCCTTCTGAATCTTCGATTGATCGATTAGAATGGTTTTCCTTTTATTTTTGGGACCATCCTTTGAAGAAGTACCTAAAAATGATGGTAACTCTTCATCCTGAAAATATGCATACAGCTTTTCATCAATTTGCCTTAGCAGGAATTTTATGTTTGAAAAAAAAAAAATGATGTGGAAATAAGTGAAATTCTTTTCATTTTTCTGTCTGTAGGGCTTTGTGTGCTTCTATGACATGTAGAATTTTGTGACGTCATTTATGGGAAGTTCCAAAGCCACATGTTTCGTTCTCCTGAGAGTTTTAACTATTCTTTTTGGTTTACCCCGCCAATCATTACGAATGCGGTTGCTCATCGGCCGTGCCATAAAGCACAGTTTTGCAGGTGCGCATACTCTGCCGCCGTGCGCTGGGGGAGTCGGGGGGGGGGGGGGCGTGGGCGTGCGGTCAACATCACAGTTTACAGTTTTGCAAATGTCAAAGAAAGAAACCTGAGGTGTGAGTTTGGAGTAGGCACGTCCAAATGATGACGGTCACATTGTGCTGGGAAAAAGCAAAACGGTAGACATTGGACAGAAGGATAGGACAGAAGGATAGGACAGAAGGATAGGACAGAAGGATAGGACAGAAGGATAGGACAGAAGGATAGGACAGAAGGATAGGACAGAAGGATAGGACAGAAGGATAGGACAGAAGGATAGGACAGAAGGATAGGACAGAAGGATAGGACAGAAGGATAGGACAGAAGGATAGGACAGAAGGATAGGACAGAAGGATAGGACAGAAGGATAGGACAGAAGGATAGGACAGAAGGATAGGACAGAAGGATAGGACAGAAGGATAGGACAGAAGGAAACCCTACCAGAAGCGAAAATACTATAAAATATCATGTTTGTCTTCCCTTTTTCTTTGCGGTTTATTGTATCGTTGTGGTATTCTTTCTTATGCAAGGCTTTGCTACATACAGCTTTTTGTTTTTGCCAATTTTTGACCAACCAGAAGGGCTAAAATCATGCGACAGTCTAACAAATAAAACAAAAAAAAAATCAATTTACATAATTACATAAGATTTAATGTGAAGTGTGTCGAGCCTATGCAAAATTTGATATAGTTGATCCAACCAACAGTTTCCGAGAAAATTGATGTTCGTTCAGCTTATTCTAAAAAAAGACAATTACGCAGAAGACAGTAATAAAAGAGAGTGGCATCAGTGACATCGGTTATTGGCAACTGCTATCAAATAATTATAGAGCTTTTGCAATTATCGTATCTCCTGGCCTGAAATAGACTGAAATTATGGATCTAATGTAATGGAAACTTTTTTTGAACACTCTCAAATGGAGAAAGCAGAACACAAAATTTATTTTTAAGCTTAATTAGCAAAACTGAAGTAATACTAATAGATGGGCAATTGGTATTTGACAGCCCCGGGGATCGCGGGGATTATCAGAGAGTATGTATGTATAGAGAGGTTTCAGTATTGGTCGATTTGCACTGCGAGACACTGGAGGATCTGCGAAACCATTGTTAGCATGGAGCGGAAAGTAGGTCGCTGCGGTAAACAATATCCGTTTGTGCACTTCCACGGGGCGTAAGAGCTTACAAACGGCTCTAAATAGTTTGAATCAACTCAAAAATTTGAACAAACCACAGTAAACAGACATGCACACTATCTTTGGTGAAGGCGGTCTCTTTCAATGCTTTAAATTTCTCGTTTACCGCAGCGACCTAGTTTCGTGATTTGGCGGAAGTGAGTTCTCTCTATAAATACATACTCTCGGGTATTATCTAATGGCTGTTGTTACGGGACAGTAGTATTTTACCCAGTCAGCAACCGGTGACCAGTGAACACAACTCAGTGCCCAATTTCTCTATTTGGTTTTGAACGGGGACACGTTGGTCTAGAGGCAAACTGCCCGCCTCTCATGCCGAAGGCAGAGGGTTCGAATCCCGGTCGGTGCAGGCATGTTGGAATTTGGGGATTTTTCTGATTTTTTTCCTGTCCGTGATCCTTCGGTAGGTAGGTTCGAGTACCTAGTGTTCTCGGATAAGTACGAAAAATTCGGAGGACTCGTGTGCACGTTGCATATTATGTTGAAGATCCCTTGGCAGTTGGAAATCGAGAAGAGCAGGCCGAACACTGAACAGGCCGTTGCCAGGCAAATTTGAATAAAATTAATCCCTGTCACCCCCCCCCCCCCCCCAAATAAAATCGGCGACCGACGCTTTACTGTGGCGACGACGTGCCTGCTCCAGTATTAACTGGGCTGCAATGACACTGGGGCAGATTTCCCAAATGGGATTAAGAAAGTATACACATACAAAAATAAACGCAGTGCGTGCCCTTAATAAATTATCTAAAGTAAGAAAAATAAACAAAACACCAACAGATCAGCTGTGAGAGTTAGTAATAATTGAATATTATTATGTCAAACTTCTGCCTTATGGTAAACCCAGTCTGTGTAGCTAATGTGTTTACCAACAGAAACGGTGTGCGAACCGGCGACGAATGAAAGAGATAAAACCCATTTTTTAAAATGCATTAAAGTGAAATTCCACAGACCTGAATAAACAATAGGAAACATGTTGAAACGAGATACTTTCTTACGTCGCGAAATTCGCATGAGATTTTAGGGTGTGTGGAATTTCAACTTACTGGATAGTTTTGATTCCTTACTGTAAAACACGCACTGCGTTGATTACACTGTCTATTATTGTGGAGTTTTTCAAAAGCTGGAAAGGCGGGGGTGTCCGAAAATGTTTCTTTTGTGGCGTGTTGTGCTCATAACCGGTGGAAACGTACGGGAGGAACCATCAGCTGATCTCACTCAAGTACTCCAGGTTGCATTTTCTCTTTTACAATCTCCTCATGTCTTCCACATTGAAGACACTTTTGG
This sequence comes from Onchidella celtica, assembly GCA_963931925.1. Lineage (NCBI taxonomy): Eukaryota > Metazoa > Mollusca > Gastropoda > Systellommatophora > Onchidiidae > Onchidella > Onchidella celtica. Next base: position 8,599,062 of record OZ007569.1, on the reverse strand, counting down.
TCAGTAATGGGTTTGGCTAGCAGTTTTGTCAGAAACGCCGTATTTCCAAATGTCACTTTAGATTATTTTCAAACGGAGATCAGTAATATTAAGGATTATTTCTATAAGCGTGCAATATCCTAACAATTTTATTCCCATCCGCTAAATATGTCATGCAATGTAATAGATAAAAGCTTTTTTTTTTTGGATGCTTATTGTGAAAGCAATGGCAAACATTATCCGGGTTTTAGAGGATGATCACTGGTCAGTTTGATCAAGTGTGTAAACTTAGCGCTGTTTTCAAAATCCCTTGGGCCGGGGGATAATTGCATCAACAAAGAAATAGGTTTTCACAATTTTACATTCCTGATTGTGGCAATATTCCCACGAGACAAGTGTGAATATGTGTATGTGTGTGTGTGTGAGAGAGAGAGAGAGACAGGGGGAGAGAAAACGAGAGAGAGAGCGAGGGAGAGAGAGAGGGAGAGAGAGAGAACGAGAGAGGGAGAGAGAGAGAGGGACAGGGAGATAAAACGAAAGAGAGAGAGAATGAGAGAGAGAGAACGAGAGAGAGGGAGGGAGAGAGAGGGAGAGAGAGAGAGAGAACGAGAGAGAGAGAAAGAGAGAGAGACAGAAAGAGAACAAGAGAGAGAGAGAGAAAGAGAGAGAAAGAGAGAGAGAGAGAGAGAGAGAGAGAGAGGAGGGGGGGGGTCAATCGGTCTCACTCTCATGCAAAAATACACATATATGTAAATCAACGGTCCATATTAACCAGCACTTTTTGGTCCTTGTCGCTTTTACATCGATGTACAGAATTTCAACTAGGCACACCTGTAGAGATTACTGACTATATTCTATTTGCACGAAAACGCCTTTCCGTTAATAAACCATCACAAGAGCGTCCAAAAAAATGAAACCTAAACAAATGAATATGGAAAAAGAAATTTTAATGCACTATAACTAAATTGGGAATAAGAGGATTACATGGACAAAACATGGGAGGCATTTCTTAAACAAACAGGTCTCAGACATGATCTAAGTTGGGATCTCATAATGTACGTGTTAATAACAGATTGACCGGTTATTTGAACAATGGTTTTATGAGAATTTGACCCAGTTCAAATGGGCGGGAGTTAAAAAAAAGTGTGTGGGTGTGAGGCTGGAACAATCGGCAGCTGGACACAAACATTGGTTGAATGGGCGCCTGATGTAATAATTATTGTGGGCAAATTGTCCAAGGTGAAGAAAGAGGAAGACTGGATATTTAGATGTCGGTCAAAAGTAGGAAAATGACAAAATATCATACCCCGCCCCCCCCTCCAAAAAACAACAACAACAACAACAACAACAACAAAAAAAAACAACACAGAAAATCTGTGGCATCTGAGCTCGGCTTGAACCAGAGCCAAAATATGGCAAAAAAGAACAAGTAGTATGTAGCGAAACCTCACGTCCTCCTGCGTTTTATTGTATCATTTCTGTTTTATTTCTTATCCGAGGTTTTGCTACAGAGTAGTACATACAACTGATTCTTTTTGCTGCATTTTCACAGTACTGACGCTAAGAAAGAAACTTGGACAGTTTCCAAATTGTAACCTCTCTTTAATGTTTGTTTCCAACGCGGGGCTTCACAACCCTTTTCTCTCTTGCCATTTTGACTTTGCCCCAGTCCATGGTCAAGTTGTCGAGACCCTGTGTGCAGGTTTTCTGTGGTGTTTGAAATACTTGGACAACTTCAGTGTTTTCTACCTGCATCCAGATATTAATGAGAAGATGCTCTTGGCATAAATATTTTAATTTTATTTTATACTCCGTCAGATTCACTTCATTAACATCTGATGTTTTGGGTCATCGTTTAGATGAATGTGTGTAGTTATCTTAGTGTTGAATAATGGATGGGGTATAGGCCAAGACACGGAGTGCCCAGACGAACCATTCCTTGTCCCACTCTGTGTCCACAAATTGCGCGCGTATAAATACGGTGAGTACAACTCTTTTTCATTCAGTTATGAAGGGATGCGGATTGTTGCATTGTTGACATCGATGATGCGCGCAAGTCGTCGGACGGAACATGACGAATTGATTCGTCTTGGTATCTTGTGTCTCTGGTATGGGGATCGGAGAACATGGCTATAGATAGCCATCGAGAAGAAGATTAAAATTATTTTCAGTGCTGGATGTCTCTTTATACTCCGATTATGTAGAGACATCTGGTTGTATAGCTAATCATTTCCGAGATGGAAAATGCTTTATCCCCTCACCCCATCGCCTAACTGTTCCCAAAGCAAGCGAATATATCAGGGCTCTGTCAAAGCCAATTCTCTGCATTGCACACCTCAGAATTCAACAACATATGAGCCGTGCATTTTGATCTGAGTATCTCACTCACAAAGGCGGAATAAACATTAGGAAGAGCGCAAGGAAGAAATGAAGTGTGGTAGTTACGTGAATTTTATTCTATAGCGTTAGTTTCACCCACCTCTTAATTACTTCGTGAAATCAATGTATTCAAACGTTCATCGGGAAACTGGGACAAATGAATTTCAGTGTTCCACGCTGAAGGCCGCAGAAAAAATATATACTATTAACCATTAGTCATAATTATCGACAAGCCTCCGTTTCGAGGTTGTACTTTTACCCAATGATGAAATCCTACTCATACAAACATCATATTATAGAGCACTGTGCGCCAGTGACGTGGTCATTAATTCTGCCTTATAATTCCTTATAATTTCATGAATATGTTTCTCGTTACTGAAAAAGGAATATGATGAATGATTCAACTCTGCGATGAATGAATTCGATTCCCTTTTCCTGCTAAAAGAAAAGACGCGAAATAATCAGCTTATTTCGAGGATCGCGTGGTAACTTATCGTTAGACTCGATTTTTATAAATGCTTCAGTAGCAGCAAAAAACCGAATAACTTCCTTTATCAGACTTGATACTTACGACATTTAAAAGCAACGTTATCTAACCCTTAGTTTTCAGAATCTAATCCTAACTCATAACGTCAGCTGTCAAGGGTTACAAGCAGGCCAAATAGTCTCAATTAAAAAAAAAAAACAAGTCGAGTTACGATAGTTTACATTGCAGCCGTCAATTTGGTCGTAAGAGAATTAGACCTTTTTACCACTGGATAGATTGGATGGCCCAGAGAACGCTGTCAAGTTATCTCAGCTTTCAACAAAAGTAGAGTTAGACCAATGGTTTATTAGTGAGCACGTTATTTATCTATAGGGATCAACAGTGGAACAAGAAAGTAGAGATTTTGAGCTAAGATCACGGATAACAGAGACAGTTAACAAGAGAAGAAGAAAAACATTTACGAGCGGTGTCCTTTAGGTTTATGGGTTTAAGAGTAGAACAAAAACATTTACGAGCGGTGTCATTTAGGCTTATGGTTTAAGAGAAGAAGAAAAACATTTACGAGCGGTCTCCTTTAGGCTTATGGTTTAAGAGAAGATCAAAAACATTTACGAGCGGTGTCATTTAGGCTTACGGTTTTAAGAGAGGAAGAAAAACGTTGCTGTGGTCATTTACGAGCGGTGTCATTTAAGCTTATGGTTTAAATATCATTGCCTTTAGATTCTGGGATGAAACGCAAAAGTTTGGGAATTTAGGACAATCTTGCTAAACAGTCCATAGCAATCATACCTCTGGAGGAATGTTTCCAAAACAAAACGGATGGCCGAATTAGAATAGACTCATAGTAGTGCTGGAGAGGCTTGTTTCTGTAAGGATTCCTATCAGGACTTCGTCAGCGAACACTCAGTGAACAATAACATGGAGGAAGTTTTCAACATCGTCTATATTTTGGACTTATTTCAAGATCTATAAAAATATGAAGAAAGAACGGAAGACAGACAGGCGAAGCGGTTTACGTATTATAGGTAAACGTGGTTGGTCTTAAAGTGACGTTCTAGGTTGACTATACAGTATATGAGTGGTTCTCAACCTTTTTCGTCCCACGTCCCACTTCAGATTTCCAATAAGAAAAAAAAAAATACGCCCCATCATGATCGGACAAACGTAGTATACAGTATCTAAGATACGAAAACATTTTAAAATACTATTATAGGCTCAGTAATGTATACATCATTCAAACGTATTTTTAAGTAAACTTCATTTCAAGCTTTATTCTCTTGTTTCTTACTTTAATGGGCGCCTTGCTCTTGTCGCTGGCTCACGCATAACTACTGAAGTCGCGCATCTGTGAAGTTCGATGTTTTTTTCCGAGCTAAAATATTATAAGGAAACCACCGTAAGCAAACAACAGTTTACCCATAGATACAGATAAATTAAAATACACTGCGAAATTAAGATTTGTATGAAAAATCCCTACGCTCCATTCTGGAGTCGCACGCTCCAACAAGATATTGCCACGCCTCGCCGGGACACGTGCCCCTCTTTGAGAAACACTGGTCAGCACTATCAATCTGATGAGACGCAATACCGTGCTATGTGAACTGTCAACTTCAAGTTATATCAGTATTTGAGAGTACACCTGAAACAGTTTCTAGTCTGCGCCACTTAGTTATTTTTGTGGGAAAGTGCTAGGTCGTCATATTACACGAAATGTGACCCACCTCTCAGCCGAATCACTAAAAACCACGTGTAGCCAAGAACGGACATGTTACTGAAACTGACATTATTGGTGTTCGGAAATGGATCAAATCACGTCGCACTCGGTCTTCTGCACTTTCAGGCGTTGACATTTCACGGCGGGGCAGAGATCATAACGTGTGTGTGTGGGTGTGTGTCTGTTTGTCTGTTGGCATTTTGCAGTTTGAGACGGTGTCAGCATTTTCTCATCTGTCCAACATTGATGTTAGTGGGTCATCTGACAGCAGACTCAGTCATGCGTTCAAACGTACTCTGTTCTGGGGACAAATGTGAGTGTGCATGGGAAAACCCGCCATAAGTCGGCAACATGACATTTTGAGTTCTGTACATATAATAAAAGACTAGACATTTCTGATAAATTGAAGTCAGTGACCCCCCTAAAACAAGATTTTGAGAAAACGGCATTTAATCCTATAAGTGGCAATAGCTAATTGACCAAGTAATATTGGAGTGATTGTTGTTAGGAGACCGTAGTCTAATAACTAAGCAGTTATAGAGATCATAGTGAGTCGTGTTCACTGCGCATCTACAGTTTACCCTGTAACATGCCACGGTCCCCTAGCAACAGCCAAGTCGGAAGTTTTTGGATCTTGTTAGGAGACCGTAGTCTAATTACAATGCCGTTATAGAGACCATAGTGAGTAGTGTTCACTGCTCGTCTACAGTTTTCCCTGTAACATGCCACGGTCCCCTAAACAACAGCCAATTTGTGTCGGACCCATATTTTCACTTCAAAGCCGTTTTTCTCAAAATCAGCTCTGCCGACTTATGCCGGGTTTTCCCATGCACACTCACAATATTGGTCGCAGAGGAACAATACACACAATTCACAGAATTCCTATAGCCTTAAATTATGTCATATATAACCAGTGACAGTATTGACAGAATGGATAAGGCACCTGCACCAAAAAGCGGCTCCGGTTCAAACCCAAAGAAATGCCTGGCGACGAAAAAAAAAAAAAAAGGTGAATGCCGAACGCCAAGAGTCATGAACTCGGTGTAGCCGGGGTTCTAGATGATGTCAGGAAGTTCAAGGCCGAAACATGTAAGGAAAGAATCCAGTATTCCTCTGAAGATCGACTACTGTCTCGCTCCACCGGAGAAGTTTTTCACAACACACATCTTAATGAATTTTTACAATATAAATGCTATACATTATTATTATTATTATTATTACAACAAATTGTCTTTAGCATATTTTTTTTTGCGGCAAATTGTGTTTGTGATTTAACCGGGATGAACAAGATGCTGAACAGTTTAAACCATAATTAACTGACAATTATTTATGTGCCATTTATAATTTGTTGCTTTTTTTCCCGTTGTGATCACTAAAGTGCTACTGTCAGATGACTAACAAAGCCCACGGTTCCCACAGTCTTTGGACCCAATAAAGATAGGTAGATTTAGATATTGCATTACCTGTGTCAAACCCTGTGTTGCGTGAAGATTCAGTGCCATTTTCTGCGAAAGTTTCTATATGCCTGTAGAAAGGAATAACAGCAACAACTTTGGATTTTTATAAATGGATTTTATTGTATACATTAAACAACAGTTAACACAACGGGTTCTTATTGACAGGTTTGTAGCTAACGCTTAGGAATTAATCATTACAGGTAAATTAGTGACCATGGCTCAACACTCCACCAGAATGTTTTATTTCAAAATGATGGTAGAGCTAGAGTGGTGACTGTAGTCTAGTTCTGTAGTAAAAGATTGTATTCTACCTGATCAATTGGAAAACGACTGTAGATAAGAGCGGTGACCCCAGTCGAGTACGACGCTGAAATGTGTTTTTCCGCTTGACATTTAACTCGACAACTGCGATCACTTAGAAGCACGTACGTCGCGACAATGGAGTACTCTAGCTTGACCTCCTAATTCCTGATCATTGATTCATTCATCTGTCCAGCTTACACCGACACGCCTGGGACATTCCCACATGAGCTCTGTCTTCTACCACTGCCATTTCCCCAGAATTGTCAGGCGTTCTGTGCCACTGGTCATCTGGCTGGATGTCCATTTGTCTTTCCAGTCACCCCGGGATGTCCCTCAGCACCTTTGGTAATCCTGCCCCATGAAGTTCTGACCACTGTTCGGAGACGACTAATGGTTAGATCTCAGTAATCACTATTCCATAACTTTGCTACAATGAGGTGTACTGATTCGTGGGAACAAAAGATTTTCGTATGGTGACAGCAGAAAAGGTATTAATTTCTTCCTTTATAATGTCCGGGCTGTTTTATGGGATCATGGTGTCAAATTCTTAATGATTAAATACATAAAGTTGTTTACCTTACTGTGCCCAGTGTGTTTAATGTGAGAGAAAAATAGAGTTTGTCTTTTCATCATCCTTTACCGTCATAGTGATGACAACAACGAACTGGCCCATAGATAAATTGGTACTGAAATACTTGATAAGCAGAAAGTGTCTTCCGAACACAGATATTATACTGTAGAGTCTATGATTTGTATCTGTGGGGAATGAACTGATTAGATCTTGTGCCTAAAATTTAACTTTCCATTTCTATGCATGTTGCTGCATGGTGGCTTTTCTTTCAGCTGGACCCTGGTACGGAGGGTGCAGTGATTAAACTAGCCCGGAGATGACACAGCCTGCAGTATCTTTGCCATAGTCTGGACATAGTAAAAGGTCTCTCTGTCGGTTCACCGTGGAGATATTCAAGCCTGTGCTCCTTGGACCGTGCTAGACTGATCAGCATCCTGTTATTGGCAGAGAACTGTCTGTCTGATTTCCATTATAGTGGCCTGGAAACCACAGAAAAATGGAAAGAGAGAAAACAGAAATAAAGTGTGTGTGTGGGCGGGGGGGGGGGGGGAGGAGAGAAGAAGCATTTTAGGACTTGTGTGCTCCCTCCACATATTGAGTACTTGAATGTCGACGTTTATTATGATATTTGACCAGTGTTGACCAATAGGAATTGCCCGGGCGGAGAGGATTTAGGGGGAGGTGGGGTGGGGGGGGGGTGGCATTGTATGTTGTTTTTTGTGTGGACACTGAGCAAGTGTCTAGATGGAAATGGCAAAGAATCTGAAGCGCCAGCAGTCACGTAAAAGATGCGGGATACAAAGAAAATGTAAAGAAAAAATGTCTCAGTACTTTTAAAAAATAAATCTGTTTAGACCTACTTTCCTGGGTGAGCAACATGATCACTCACTCACAGAATACAGAAGTTTGTAGCAAGAAACCTCTGAGAATAGACAGGAACATTTTCTACTGTTTGTAATTCCCCAAAGTATAGTACGCGCTCGGCAGTAAACACGATGCCATTTCGAAGCGGAATTGATCGTGATTTTTTTTGCATTAGGCAAAATTCGTTTAATTAAAGGGAAGACAGCAACTGATCATTCCTCGCTTTGACATACTATCAAACCTCAATAGTCTGTGCAGTTTTTGTTTGTGTTCTTTACCACGGTTTTCATCATGATTATAATTTCTGTCATGATACCTGGTTATAACTGTTGTTCTGCTTGGTGTGCCTCATTAAATTGTTGAAGATCAGGTTGAATTCCATCGCAGGGAAAAACTACAGCACCACAAATAAGAACACCACAGCACATCTACCACCGTAGTCACCATCATCACCACCACCACCATCAGCATTGTCACCCACCCCTCACCCCCCCCCCCCCAAATCAATAAAAATTAAAAAAAAGATCTTTCTCTTATGATGACAATGCTCACTTTCTCATTTGGAGACTTCGCCAAAAGCCGTTGCTACGGAGAACCGAATAATACATTATTAATCATATAGAAAGTAATAAGATGTTAAATTTGCCATCTTTAAAAAAAATTCCAGAGCACATGCAGAGAAGAAAAAAAGCAACACGATTCGGGCTTTATCTTCTGTGCACACATCTGAGGTCCGGAAACGGTAGATCTGAGGTCCGGAAACGGTAGATCTGAGGTCCGGAAACGGTAGATCTGAGGTCCGGAAACGGTAGATCAGACAACCATGGTCACAAAAAGCGAGTTCGACCTGAACCCCCTTATGTGCAATTTTCGGTTCAGCAGCCTTGTCTGTGCGAAACCATCTCATGAAGAAAGATTGTTGTGACTTGTAGGTACGGTCCTCAAGTTTGGGGGACGTATTTTAAAGCCTTTTGTGACTCTAGATCTGGAGCTCCACTCGAAATACTCCTAACAACAGGCTTAATGAATTATTCTCTTAGATTTTCTTTTTGTTTTCCTCCTGTTTTTTTTGGCTGAAAGGGTAAGGGGCGGGGTTAGGGATTTGGTAAGATTTAGTGTTGAGGATAACGACGGGGTTAGGGATAGGTACGTGTACGTACGCGCACCTAGCGCAAAACGCTTGTGAGCCGTAAGTGGAAGTAACAGCAGCCATGGAAAAAAAAGAACAGCAGTTACAAAATATCACAAATAGCAATCACTCTTTCAGACCCAAGAAGGAAGTTGTTTGCTTTCTAACTTTAGAATTGCTTTTCCTCAGTTTATGATTTTTGTTACTATCGTTGCCCCCCCCCCCCCGCGGTATTTATTTACAATTACATGCAATGTGAATATTACAAGAATTTTGAACAGCTCAATTTTATTAAAAAAAAAAAAAAGCCTTTTGTAAGTTTAGTTGCGTACGTGCTGCATTTTGAATATGGCACTATTAGTTTAATGAAAAACCCTGTCTGGGTCAGTATTTATTGATTGGATCCCTATTTGATGAGGACATTGGCTGTATATTTTAAATGATAATCGGTTTTGACGCATTAAATGACATAATCATGCACCGGGCAGGATGGGTGATCTTGTTTGCTGTCTGACGTTTGTCTGTGCCCGCAGGCTTGTATGGTTATTTTGAGATGCCAGACAGCGAGTCTGAAGATTTAGGCAGACATGCAGCCCTGAAGCGAACGATCAACTCAATTTTCATAATGGAAATTCTTACCCCCAAAAATGTCCTTATTTCACATTTATGTACAACGATGCGCAAGGAAAAAAGATATTTAATAACATGAAGAATTGCTGCTGTGAATTAAGCATGACATGTCTGGCGCTTGTTTTCTTTGACGTTCAGAATCGTATACAAAATGTCATTCGTAGTGGAAGGGGTGTGAAATAATTTGTTAACCATTAACTTCCCAGGGCCTGTCCAGAGAATCACCTCAGCTGTCCCAGCGCAAAGGAAACAATGAGGCTGTTCAATGTTTCAAATTTAAAGACCTCATAAAATTTGCCACTTGTCGCGAATGTGGTTTATAGCAAACGACTGCAATTCAAGAGGAAAACACACACTCGACGGACACACTAAACTTTCCTACTGGAATTAATTAAACAACTCAAATGAAATAGTTTTGTCAGGCCTGTAGGGCCACAATAATGTATTGAGTTAGCTAAATAAAGATAACATATATATGTAATGACTATCAAGGTAACTGCACAAAAAAAATACAATTTTAGAATGGACAAAAAGATCCCAGTACTGGATCAAATATAACTAATGACTCGTAGGATATTTAATACAAATTATAGTCTTCGCTGTCTCAGCACACGCCAACTCAATTGCAATGGCTCAAGTCATATATTATAATACTGGCACTGCCTGGCTGTGACTCTAGGAGTAGACTCCCATACTGCTGGTAAAATATGAATTCTGACATACAATTACAATGCATACCATTTTTCCCTGGCTATCAAGAACCAGGGAATATCAACAAGAGCGTTGGATGGTGGACAAAGTCCGGGTAGCTATTAGCTGGAGCTCGTCATTTCTAGGCTCCTCATATAGATGGACTGCTCTGCGGCGTCTCTGTTTCGATCTGGCTCGAAATTAGCCGACAACTTCGCAGTGGATACTTTTCTGCATGTGATAATGGACATAGGTATGGGCTGACTTTTATAATGTCTAGCCACCTACAAACTACCGTCCAAATCCCTAGATTTGATTGGTGCAGCCATGCGAGCTCATCTCGCAGTGTTAATACATTCTATGTGTGAGTCGGTTACGGCCTTGCACTAAGACAGACAAGGTCGTCTCCAACAAAATAAGATCTTTTTCTTATGCGCTTCAGTATGGCGTACCACAAGGCTCAGTGCTTGGTCCTATTTTGTTTACTATCTATACTATTCCACTTGTACATGAAATAAAGAAATTTAATTTACAATATCATTTCTATGCTGATGATACCCAGCTCTACAGTTCTGCCTTGCCATGCGATGTTGACAGCCTTCTGCAGCAGGCTGGAAACTGTATAACAGAAATTAAAAGCTGGATGAACCAAAACAAACTGGCACTAAATGAGGATAAAACTGAGGTTATTTTATTAGGCCGTGAGCGGGTTCTGCAAGAAGTGGACAGAACTGAGATGATAATTGGCACTAATTCAATAGAAATTTCAAAAAAAGTAAAAAACCTAGGGGTTTACATTGATTCAAATCTTTCTATGTCGTCTCAGGTTAGTCACCTCATTCGTATTCTATACATGGAAATCTGGAAAATTGGTAAAATCAGACATCTTATTTCAACTGAAACTGCGGCTGTTTTAGTAAATTCTTTTGTACTTTCAAAGCTTGACTATTGCAACTCCCTTTTGGCTGGAATTTCACAAAAAAATATTAGAAAACTCCAAATTGCTCAAAACAATGCAGCGAGACTTGTTTTGAAGAAAAAGAAACGAGATTCAGCACTGCCACTTCTGCAGAGTTTGCACTGGCTGCCAGTCGAGAAAAGAATAATGTACAAATTGTCATCCATTTGTCACAAATGTGTCAATAATACTGCTCCATCGTACCTAGTTGATTTAACTGATTACTATGTTCCATCTCGTCAACTAAGATCATCATCTGACACTACAGAATTGAAAGTACCTAAAATGAATCTGTCCACTGTAGGAGAAAAGTCCTTTTCATTTCTTGGCCCTACCATCTGGAACACTCTTCCAAAGACAACCAGGGAAATTAATGACATTGGTTCTTTCAAACGCCATCTGAAGACCCATTTCTTTCAGACAAACTAGGCTAGGTGTTTTTCGGCAGCAGCAATAGTAAATATTTTTGAATTTCTTTTGTGTATGCGTGTGTGTGTGTGTGTGTAAGAGTTTGTTAAAGCGCCCAGAGCTTGTCATCGACGGGGTTGGGCGCTATATAAATGCAATATATTATTATTATTATTATTATAGGTTAATAACAATTAAATCCAAAAATCTTATTAAATTGACTCAGCACGAAAAATTAACAACTCGTGCTCTCACGAACCACTGAATGTCAACAGTCAATTACAACCACCTCACACCCTCTAACAATGCTATTAACTCACGAACTGGAGCTGCTCTGCCATCCCTGGTTTACCTACACATATTCCTTTTTAACCATCCACAATTTTTTTGTCGAAAAAACATTACTCAAAACATGTTGCTCACGAGAACAGCTCAAGGACACTTACGCTGGTTATAATTAATAACATCGTAAAAATTAACTCACTGAAGTCGTGACCTAGCACGGCATTTATAAAACTGTGATCATGACACCACTATACACTCAAATCTACTTCAATCAAGCTCCAAAAATATCTTCGTAAACAATAATGATTTACTGTTTAGATGGTATCAAATTTAATTAATTTAGTTAAAAAAGATTAAAGAAAATGGAAAAAAAAACAGCCAAAAATACAATTTTTTTGCATGAAAAATTCTCAGCATGTTTCGGCGTCGTCGTATTTTGATTCATTGAAAAATAAACAGAAGTAAAAGTTTTTAAGCTTTCGGTTGTCATAGCGACGTTTATTCAGACCCAATTATTTTGGCCCAAACGGCCATCTTATTTTATTATAGGTATATTATAGGTATAATTATAGCGGGCGATACGGGACAAGTCGGTAGCGGGTGATGCGAGGGGATCCGGAAAGTTCATGGTTATCATATCTCAACAGAACTGAAGCACCAGCAATAATAACAATAACACCAAGAACTTAGTAACAGTAAGGAGGTGGGCATCAGTTGATCTGTCTCGCTGAAGATAGCTAATTTTGTCAGATTGTCACATAAAGTTTGAACTCGTGTGGACTTTTTCTTGCCTTACGACTAGGAGTGCTTCACGACGCTGAGGTATTTGTGGTTTGTGGCTGCGTCGATTCTTTTGTTTGGCTAGTGGACTTTGATTTAAGACAGCCATGTAAATTTATATGGTCCCAAAGCGCTATTTTCGATGACCTGCTCGCTTTTTACGCTCATTTCCGTTACACGGGGAAGTTATTTGTCCACTTGTGAGCAGCAGCTTTTCAAACTTCAGTCAGAAACTTGCCAAAACAAAACAGCCCCCCCCCCCATTTTCCCCCCCAAAATTTAAAAAAAATCCAGGCCCCTGATGGTATGATCATTTATAAATGTACGTTCTCGGTTTTGTCAGTTGACGTTACCAAATTCTTCCTCTGGATCAGACTGAAGTACCTGAACCCAGCGGCAGCGGGTTAATTGACTTCTTTACAAAACAGCGTCTATTCTATTAATGGAATGAATATTTTTGTTGTTGTTGTTTAGCTCGCACTCTTTAGAAAGTTTGGTCAAGTTGGGCCGCGTGTTACAAGTAATGGGCGATTCCCGTCTATTAGAACAGCCATTCTCAGAGTTGGAAAGTATTCAGCTAATTTCCAGAATACATCTGGAGACAAAACACGCATTTTCATAGCACTTTCCCCCGTCATGGAACGCACATTCAGTATTAACGAAACTGCCGTTGTATATGTGACTGTTGCTTTTACATGGCTTGGGCTGAAGCAAAAAACATGATTTAAAATGGACAAAAGCACTGTCATTGATACTGTAACCCGAAGACCTTCTCGCTCTCTCACGTCCAACGGAGAGACGAACAGTCAGCAGTGGCAAGCGGTAAGAGTGTGTGTGGTTTGGGGATCAGCAGAGCAGGTTAGTCTCAGCTTCAGATTGCGGGCAGTTCTTTAGAATTTACCAGGGCCGTAAACGTCAGATAGCCAGCCTGGCAGGTTTGTGCCACTCAATACTATATGGTGCCACTGAAAAAGAATTGAAGTTACGAGAGGGCTAACGGTTACCACAGGAGAAATTCAGATCAGGAGTCCCCTCGACAAACAAGTATTTCGGCTCTGGCTTTCTTCGACATTATGGAGCCAAGCCCCACCTACGTCAAAAGTCTTTTTGATTCCGGTAGTCTGTGGATGATGAAATGTTATGCAAATATCTCATATGTTTCACATAAATTATGCACATGTACTAAAATGTTCTAATTTAGATGTAGTCTTTGACGACTCCCCAGTTCAGGAATTTCTGACATGTTTTACTTGCTTTTGAACAGTGAAATCAGGCCAAAAATTTAGAACAAGTTCTTGGGAAAGAAGACATCGAGCGAGCATCTCATCTCCAACATGAGAAACGTGTCTAGTTTCCCGGAATATTTCCGATGTTGGAATAACCTTATAAATATAAATGCTGTAGTTTACCCCAGAGGCATGGGGTCCGCTTGTACACAAGGAAATTGAATTCATAAAGCTTGTTTACTGCAGGGGACAGAAAAATGAATTCAGTTTCATTTCATATATTGGAACATGTAGATTGCAGGAAACTGAATGACTACTTCGTTTACAATACGTAGAGATCGACGGCAGCATAAAATAGTTGACTGAAATTTGATATGTCCGGACATGGATTACAGTTATCTTGGGAACACCTTCTCGCAGTATTTCTGATCACATTGTGCTTTGAGTAGAAGCTTTCTGATACATCGACGAAGACAGTGAAAAAAACACCAAAACAACAAAAACAACCACCGGAAAAGTGGGAGAGAGGATGAGGCTTTTGTATTTTAGGTTTTGGGAAACAGCGCTGGACCGATCTTGGTATTATACAATGATGGCGGCGAACGTTTGGCCGACATATATTACACCAAAGACTACCACGGCTTAACCCATCGTCTAACAGCTTATATGGGACATAAATGAGTCTTTTATCGATATTTCAGAGCATATCTCTTAATTTCCAGCAAATGTATCGAGGCCATTGTCATGCTGGCTGGTCTGCCTCTACAGGTGGCCAAGTTCGTGGTCCATTTGTTTGTGGGCTTTGTCCAGCGAGGACAAGAGCTAGTGTTATAGAAGACCAAGTACACAGTTTATTTCCCTACGTGTTGAATTATTAAATAGTCACCCAAGAGTCTGATCATGTTGACTGTGGTCGAGTTCGTATTTCTGACAGTCTGTCTCGCAGTGTCTGGCTTTTCAAGTGACCTTTTCTCGCTGCCAGCCCGGGGGTCCATCTGTCCATTCATGCATCCACCCATCTATCCATCCATCGGTCCATCCATCCATCCATCCACCCGTCCATCCATCGTTTTCCGTCTTTCTGTCTGTCTACCTACCTGTCAGCCTGCTTGTATACCTGCCCGCTCTCAGTCTGTCAGTCTATTTGTATTATGTCTTTTTAGATTCCCCTTGTCTGTCTGAGTGTCTGTATACTTGTGTATCTATTGACTTCGTCCGTAATTTGTACCACAAATTTTACACACATTTCATTTTTTTTCTGGTTCTTATCAGACAGTAGGTTCAGATCTTGTATTCAATAAGTGGCGCAGATACTGGAGATTGTATTTGCACATGTCATCTCATGGAATCGATGAAAGCACATGTAATTGAATGATTTTCATTACATTGGGTCTGCTTCATTATTATTATTATTATTAAAAAAAAAACAAATCAGAGACATTAAATCTGTTACCGAAAAATGCATGTTTCTTTAGCGTTTTACTTATGACCTAAACAGAATGTGTTGCTTTAATGCTTTTGCTTTTCATTCCTTCATGAAGTCAAATGTTCAAGTTTGTGTTTAGCTCTTTATTTCAGGAGTTTCTCTGCTCTTGGCATTTTCACCTCACATTTCTTCTTTTATTGTCCTTATTCCTGTTTCTGTGTGTTTTTTGTGGCAGGGATTAGTTTTTAGAATTTTGCCCCTGGGCAGCGATCTTGTTCGGCCTGCTCTTCTCGTCTTTCAACTGCCAAGGTATGTTTAACGTGCGCAACGTGCACACGGGCCGTCCGAGTTTTTAGTCCTCATCCGAGAAGACTAGGTGCTCGATCCTACCTACCATAGGATCAGAGACAGGCCAACCACCCAAAATTCCAGCATGCCTGCACTGACCGGGGATCAACCCGGTGCCTTCGGCATGAGAGGCTAGCACCTTACCTCTTGCCTAGGATCTGCCTGTGTCTGTTTCTATAATCTAGCCCCCTGTGTTTATTGTCTCTCATGTGTGTGGACTAATAGCACTTTCGAGATGGCATAATTTCAAGTTGGGAGTCTGAAGGGAAATTACGCCCATTATCTGAACCAAAGTGTTTGTTCGCACCAGAGGATGAAAGAGACGGCGCGGTGACGTCATGCGGTTTCATGAACCTGAAACTGAATTGCTTCAGCAGGGAAACGATTGCAGCAGCGATTGCGCTGGATCATATAATGGTGTCTTTTCAGACCCGTTGTTATGGGAGATCAGATTGAATTGCAGAATTTTGTTTTGATCAGTTATTTTGGCAAAACGGACGAAAGACACTCTGACCTTTCTGTATCAACATATAAATATGTTGGATGGTGACGAAAAGTAAAAAATGAAAAAAAAAAAAGCCACAGAAAATCTGTCTCTTGTAATTCAGTTGGTGATTTACGGTATCGGTAACCTTTCTTTATAATTTCTAACCCTGGACATACAGCTTTTGTGCCATATTTTATCTCTATGATAATAATAATGATGATAATAATAATAATAATAATAATAATAATAATAATAATAACAGTGATAATAATAATAATAATAGGGTGCATTTACTTACAGCGCCTGTCTCAGCAAAGTGAACCCAAAGCCCTTTACAATGAAATAGTAACATCTCTCTCTTTGTCTGCCCCTCTCTCCTTGTCTCTTTCTCTGGTCTCTCTGTCTCTCTCTGCCTCTCTCTCTCTGTCCCTCTCTATCTCTGTCTCTATCTCTCCGCCTCTCTCTCTGTATCTCTGTCTCCGTCTCTCTCTCTCCTATGTACCTTCAAATCTACTTTTATCCATAACGGATGCTGTGCTTCTCGCACTATGGTTACTTACAAATTCTTGGAATGCAAATATTGTTCTGCCCTGACAAACTGCATTGAAGTAAATGCAGGAACTTCTAAAATCACCCCAGCGTCATAATATGCAGAATGCGGAGACAAAGACAATGAAATTATTTCGAGTTAGCGATTCAGCAACAACATCTTTAATAGAATTTCATCACGAACTGAAACTAAAACTACGCCATTTTTATACACAAGTGATATGACCAGTTAGCGCTGCATAATGAAAGTCACTATATTGCGTGTGGAATGGCAAAGGGATACCGTCTGAAATTGGTGTGATAAATGCCTTTAAAATTGATTCGCGGGAAAACCAATTTTCTTCATCCGTGAGGAATTTGCCTTGACCGAGAAAAAATGTTGCAGAAATAATCGTGAAATTTTAAATTGAGATGAAAAATAAGCTGCACTGAATGGCTTCCAGCTTTAGACACGCGACACAAAGGATTGAAAAACTTGCAAAGTCAGGAGAAGATTGAAACCGAGAAAATTGTTACAGGAATGGATACTGGAATATGAAAACAGTGAAATTGAGGAAAAAGGACGGTTTTTACTAAAAACAAAACAAAACACCAAAACAAAACAAAACACACAAGCACACATCCACTCACACACACAAACCGATCTCTTTCCGATAGAAGCTCGTGAAATCTAATTTTGTACTAACCAGAAATTCCACAAAGACCCGAGTGATGAAACGTTTAATACCCAAAGTTCTTATTGTGTTGCTATAAACACAGAACACTGCAAGAATAAATTTGCCGGCATTGATGTAGGTCTGCAGCTTCTCTAATAAATGTCATTCATTGATCAAGTGAAATTAATAAATATGTTTATTTTTTAGAAATGGCATTTAATAATTGCGGTGTTAAAACTTGACAGTCCTGTAGAATTAGTAGTTGTCCGAGGATACATTTCACAGAGTCAAGGATGATAATATAATTGAATGAAAGAGAAGAACAGTGAGTATTATTCTTAGTGAGTTAGGACTGAAGGCACTGGTGCCAGTAAAGATAATGAAAAAGGACAGTAGATAAGCTTGTTAACCTTCCAAAGCTGAGACGTCACGAGGTTCCTAAATGGACTATTTCTTTGTCCTGAACGATTTTGGTTGATTAGATTTCGCAGTTGGGGTTTGCTGTGAGTTTGAAAGCGTTCTGAAGTGAGATATGATGCTCTTTTATTCTCTCCTCCAACGCTCAACACGAGGACACGTTTTGATCAATAATAATCATCATTCCAAGTGGAAACTGAGAGACGATAAATCATTCTTGATTACAATACTTTTTTCGTAATATTCATATGGAATTTTAGTGTGGGCACGCAATAATTATATAAACTTATGAAAGTATTAAAAGATGAAATATTTGTATAAGAAATACATTTTATTACTGTTTATAAGTATAACGTATTCTAACAAAGGAAATTACATGTATAATCTTTTCAATATTATTTTGTAATAAAGAATGTAATGCATTTATGTTACTATTTTTTTTGTGTTTTTTTTATATTTATATAACTCTTTAATCCCATTTGGGAAATTTGCCTTTGTGCCATTGCAGTCCAGTTATAACTGGAGCAGGCATGTCGTCGCCACAGTGCAGCGCCGGTCGGCGGTTTCTTTTTTTTTGGGGGGGGGGGGAGATGAGGACGGAGGGGAGGGAATGGTAGGGATGATAAATTTAACGCTTGATTAGTTGTTATGTAAGAGACTCAGAAATGTTATTTGATTTTGAGAGAGCCAAGTTTATGTTGAACTGGAGTTGAAAAAAAAAATGCAATATTGACTCAATAAATGAGAATGACAATGAGGGCATCAGGGAGAGCGTGAATGCCAGGTTGCGTTTCTGCCTTAATATTATAAAAACCGCAGAAAAGGTGTGTGGTCTCAGCAAGGCTTGGACCTTCTTCACGAAAACAACGACAAAGGCCCCTAACCGAAAGCTCGATTTGTCTTCCCCTTTTTCTTTGCGTTTTATTGCATGACTTCGGTTTTGTGTCTTAACTGAAGCTTTGCTACATAGGCCTACAGCTTTTTCTTTTCGCCACATTTAGACTGTGGAATTCCACCTTTTAGACAAATCAGAAAGTGTTTTCTGGGACTGCTGATGAAATGTTTCAGCTACATGATACATTGTGGTAGTAAATCAGTACCCAGTTCGAACTGAGTGCAGCTGCAGCGGCTGACGAGCGGCAGTCAGACACAGAAATGTGCCCATACATAAATTACCGGTCTAACTCCACGTCTATTGAAACAAGTTGATTTCGAGAGAGTTGAAAAGGGGGGGGGGGGGACACGTTGATCCCAAAGTAAATTGCTGGCCTCTCGTGCTGAAGGTACCGGGTTCGATCCCCGATCGGTGCAGGCATGCTGGGGTTTCTTTTTTGGGGGGAAACTGTCTGTCCCTGCTTCTATGATAGGTAGGATCGATCACCTAGTCTTCTCGGATAACGACGAAAAAGTTGGAGGGCTCGCGTGCACGTTGCGTACCTCGGCAAGTCGAGAAGAGCAGGCCGAACAAGGCCGCTGCCCAGGCAAAATTCTAAAAAAAAACTAATCCCTAGCACAAAACCCACAGCAAAACGAGAATCAGGAAAACGTCAACAAGAATAGTGAGGTGTAAACGCCAAGAGCCGCGAACCTCCTAAAATAAATAGCCAAAGACACACTTTTGTTGGAACCTGATATGATCTTTTGCATGTCTACATGATGTTCCAGTGTTGAGTGGTATACAAGTTTTACTTCCCCCGAGACAATAATAATAATAATAATGGATGGCATTTATATAGCGCATATCCATTACAAAAATGCTCTATGCGCTTTACAGAAACATGTCAAAAAATACATGGGTAAACTCACACACACAACCCACATTGATACACACATAATAATAATAATAATAGATAGCTTTTACATAGACTAGAAACTCTCATACAAATGACATTTTAACATCCTTTTAAACTGTGAAAATACTTGCGAACTGCGGACATCTAAAGGAATCTCATTCCACACATTCCACAAGAGAAATTAATTATACCATGTCTTTTATCTGAGCCTACTATTTAAAGGAAAGGGGAAATGTTCAGACTCTATTGTCGAAAAAATAACAACAACAAAACTGATGTGGCTTTGGGTCATTCTTTAATGACAGGTGACTAAGATGCTGAAGTCAACGTGGCAATAGAGGTTTATAATGACAGGTGACTAAGATGCTGAAGTCAACGTGGCAATAGAGGTTTATAATGACAGGTGACTAAGATGCTGAAGTCAACGTGGCAATAGAGGTTTATAATGACAGGTGACTAAGATACTGAAGACAACGTGGCAATAGAGGTTTATAATGACAGGTGACTAAGATGCTGAAGTCAACGTGGCAATAGAGGTTTATAATGACAGGTGACTAAGATACTGAAGACAACGTGGCAATTAGAGGTTTATAATGACAGGTGACTAAGATGCTGAAGTCAACGTGGCAATAGAGGTTTATAATGACAGGTGACTAAGATACTGAAGACAACGTGGCAATTAGAGGTTTATAATGACAGGTGACTAAGATGCTGAAGTCAACGTGGCAATAGAGGTTTATAATGACAGGTGACTAAGATACTGAAGACAACGTGGCAATTAGAGGTTTATAATGACAGGTGACTAAGATGCTGAAGTCAACGTGGCAATAGAGGTTTATAATGACAGGTGACTAAGATACTGAAGACAACGTGGCAATTAGAGGTTTATAATGACAGGTGACTAAGATGCTGAAGTCAACGTGGCAATAGAGGTTTATAATGACAGGTGACTAAGATACTGAAGACAACGTGGCAATTAGAGGTTTATAATGACAGGTGACTAAGATGCTGAAGTCAACGTGGCAATAGAGGTTTATAATGACAGGTGACTAAGATGCTGAAGTCAACGTGGCAATAGAGGTTTATAATGACAGGTGACTAAGATACTGAAGACAACGTGGCAATTAGAGGTTTATAATGACAGGTGACTAAGATGCTGAAGTCAACGTGGCAATAGAGGTTTATAATGACAGGTGACTAAGATGCTGAAGTCAACGTGGCAATAGAGGTTTATAATGACAGGTGACTAAGATGCTGAAGTCAACGTGGCAATAGAGGTTTATAATGACAGGTGACTAAGATGCTGAAGTCAACGTGGCAATTAGAGGTTTATAATGACAGGTGACTAAGATGCTGAAGTCAACGTGGCAATAGAGGTTTATAATGACAGGTGACTAAGATGCTGAAGTCAACGTGGCAATTAGAGGTTTATAATGACAGGTGACTAAGATGCTGAAGTCAACGTGGCAATAGAGGTTTATAATGACAGGTGACTAAGATGCTGAAGTCAACGTGGCAATAGAGGTTTATAATGACAGGTGACTAAGATGCTGAAGTCAACGTGGCAATAGAGGTTTATAATGACAGGTGACTAAGATGCTGAAGTCAACGTGGCAATTAGAGGTTTATAATGACAGGTGACTAAGATGCTGAAGTCAACGTGGCAATAGAGGTTTATAATGACAGGTGACTAAGATGCTGAAGTCAACGTGGCAATAGAGGTTTATAATGACAGGTGACTAAGATACTGAAGTCAACGTGGCAATTAGAGGTTTATAATGACAGGTGACTAAGATGCTGAAGTCAACGTGGCAATAGAGGTTTATAATGACAGGTGACTAAGATGCTGAAGTCAACGTGGCAATTAGAGGTTTATAATGACAGGTGACTAAGATGCTGAAGTCAACGTGGCAATAGAGGTTTATAATGACAGGTGACTAAGATGCTGAAGTCAACGTGGCAATAGAGGTTTATAATGACAGGTGACTAAGATGCTGAAGTCAACGTGGCAATAGAGGTTTATAATGACAGGTGACTAAGATGCTGAAGTCAACGTGGCAATAGAGGTTTATAATGACAGGTGACTAAGATGCTGAAGTCAACGTGGCAATAGAGGTTTATAATGACAGGTGACTAAGATGCTGAAGTCAACGTGGCAATAGAGGTTTATAATGACAGGTGACTAAGATGCTGAAGTCAACGTGGCAATAGAGGTTTATAATGACAGGTGACTAAGATGCTGAAGTCAACGTGGCAATAGAGGTTTATAATGACAGGTGACTAAGATGCTGAAGTCAACGTGGCAATAGAGGTTTATAATGACAGGTGACTAAGATGCTGAAGTCAACGTGGCAATAGAGGTTTATAATGACAGGTGACTAAGATGCTGAAGTCAACGTGGCAATAGAGGTTTATAATGACAGGTGACTAAGATGCTGAAGTCAACGTGGCAATAGAGGTTTATAATGACAGGTGACTAAGATGCTGAAGTCAACGTGGCAATAGAGGTTTATAATGAAAGTGCAAGGTTGTTTTTTTTGATAACACACGGATCATTATTGAGAATTCAGTGACGTCAATTGGGATGACAAAAAAAAAAGAAGAACTGTGGTGAATTTACTCTCAGCTTTTTTTTATAGGGCCACATAATGCTGGTATTGTTTGTACTGAAGATAGCTTTTCTAATTCTCCCTCTTGTCTCTTTCTCTTTGGGACTGACCCATTTTGGGTGAGAGAACTTGATATGAGGTTAAAGAATCCATGAAGAAAATGAACGCAAAGCCCAAGAGTGGAAAGTTAAGTTTCATTTGACTTTGAGAATTTCAGTTTGTTTGAGAATTTCAGTTTCTTTGAGAATTTCAGTTTCTTTGAGAATTTCAGTTTCTTTTGTGGGGTTCTTCTTCCATAAGCTTTAAACCTGAGCCACATCACCTACGTGAAATGAAGGAGACCATAAGAAATACCATTCTTTAGTCATATGAATGAACGCAGGCATGGCCAATAACGTTATTAAAGCCTAGATCTCACATGTTCGCTACTGGAAAAACATTTCCTAGCTACGTTGGGAGTCTTTTCTGTAAGTTCAAAGAAAAAAATCCCGTATCTTATTTATGGGAAATGTTCAGGCATGCTGTTTAAGTATTTCAAACAGCTTTTTCAAAGGCGTATGTAAAGGGACCGTCAGCATGTTATTACAGTTTTCTTTAAGTCATTTAGCGCCAAGGGCTTGCGCTTGGGCCATAGTATTCTCGGAACATTGGATTACTCTGGCGATGCTATTGAAAAATGAGAAATATCCTATAATATTCTGCTGATATACTATACTGTTTATACAGAAAGTATAAGGCTGGACTAACAGAACCTGAGCAGTAAACAATGACATCGACTACTTGTTGACTGTCGACACATATCATCTATATTCTGTTGTATAGATGGTTGGCGCTGAATGAGTTAGAGTGTGTGTTGTCAAACAAAATTACACTAAAACTTAAAGTACTGCGCATGTTAAATAACCCTTTGGTTCTACGATCTACGTGCTGTTCAACAGTGTTGGCTCAGCTGTCTACAAAAGGCTTCTTAAGATGAACAATGATTTACATACACTATAAAACAGTCATGGTGTACTCCTGTCTTGGCTTCCAGCAACACAACAAAGAGGGTATATACAGAACAATGTCAAATATCGATTTCATTAAAATTTAGTCCAACGAAAACCGTTTTTGAAAAGTTGAAGAGAACAGAATACCCGATGGCCTGCAGCGAAAGCCTTGCGGACTACACAGAGTTGGGCCCGCCCGTTCTAAATGATTTGTTTATTATCGCCAGATTACCCCAGGAGAAGGGAAATAATGCTATTTGCCAGATTTCATTATGTCGGGATGTGCCGAGTGTAAACTTGACCTTCGGATCCCGCACCAAATCCCAAAAGGGATAGACAATAAACCATTTAAGGCTTGCTTGTGGATGCCTCTGGAAATTTGAGCCGTGTTTTGCTAATGACCATGGGCCATAATGCAAAAAGCGTTGCTAAGCCTAGGGGACAGATAACCCTTACATTAGGCTCCCGGTATCTGTCCGTCTGTCTGTTTCAAAACTTACAAAATTAAAATTTTTCTTAAGTGTCAACTACTCTGATCCAGTTCTCTTTTGTAATGAGCCACTGGGTTTTTCGAAGTTTCGGGCAATCGTTTAAAAGTTTTAAAACTGAAATACAGTGATCTTTATTTTTGCTGCTTTTGATAAGCCCACGGTACCTCTGTATTTTGGCAAGCGTTCATTATGCTTCAATTTCCCTGTCTAAAAAAGAGAGTGAAATATTTTCAGATCTGTAGCAAGACTGTCGATTGTAGTGGGAAACTGCCTACATCTCAGAGAGAGAGAGAGAGAAGAGAGAGAGAGAGAGAGAGAGAGAGAGAGAGAGAGAGAGAGAGAGAGAGAGAGAGAGAGAGAGAGAGAGAGAGAGAGAGCGAGATGGGTTTGCTATCTAGCGACAACATAAAATCAGATCACATAATAAATCCACGAAATGTATGAAGAAAGAGATAGAAAATAGAACAAAACGCTAATATGCTGATTATATTTAAAAAGAAAACGATTTTGACAATTCAGAATAGGTTAAACTTAAATCACTCCCTTTAAAGTAGTGGTTTTCCCATAAAGCTGCCTGCTTTGAATGGACGCCTAACTGATTTGAATAGGTCGCCTCTCATAGCACTACGTAAAGCCGATTACTTACTTTAAGCAAAGATATTTTTACAGTTGTATGTATAGCTTTCCTTTCAGCTGATTGGTCAGATTGATGACATTGTTTTTTTTTTCTTGTTCTTTGAATAATATGTTTTTTTGGTGTGTTTCTGTCTGACGTCCTGGTCCCAAAGAAATGTATCTGTTTTTCCCTTTCCCTTGACAGTTGCTGGAAGTGAATAATATATAGGAATATTTCTGTTGTTGGCTCGAGGAACTGACCGCTTTGCACCGAGTCCTGCCGCCCGGAATAAATCAGACCGTCAGTGCAAAGAGGCAGATGCTGCTACATTCACAGTCTTACTATGATGTAGGTAGAGGGTGAATATGTAAGCACCTAATCCGTTGTGACCACGTGACCAAAAATGATGAAACTTTGTGTACTACGTCAATTTTTGACGGTAAATGGCGTGGACAATCGCCCCGGACATGTGGGAAGGATGAGTGACAATAGATGGACAAAACGCTGCACCGAACGGCAACCGTGGACAGGAAAAAGAACACAAGGACGACCAGGAAGAAGATGGACGGATGATATTAAAAAGAGAGAGGGACAACAACATGGATCAGTAAGGCATCAGACAGAAGGTAATGGCAGTCATTTTTGGGGGACTACGTCCTGCAGTGGATGGACAATGCCTACGTCAAAGGTGAAAGGTGAAATGACGTTTACACATCCATTTTGGACAAAAGTCAACCTTTCGTATTATTTACTTACAAATTAGTTGAGCCACGAAAGGGAAACCCATTTTTATCGGGTAAAATAAAAAAGTTGATCGGAAATTTCGTTTTGCTCCTGTGTTTACACACTGCTGGTTCATAGTCAAGTTTATCACATCAGTGTATTCTGCAAAGAATTGTGATGTAACGATAATTTTTATTAGTCTTTTTGCTGATGTTATTCTTGAATGCATAACGTTTTTGTAGGTTTTGTAGCCTATCGATGGAGCATGGCTTTTTGATGAGTGAATACCAGTAATACTATGAGCCTCTTTATTCTTTTACAGTTTGATTTTGGTTGATACGAAAAAATACACAAATCTACATTGAGTACCTGGGTAACATGAACGATGTTTGCGACATGGAAATGTTTGTTTAATTTTGTTATGTACATTTTAAACATTTGTGAGTGTGCATGCGAAAACCCACAATAAGTCAGCAGAGCTGATTTTGAGAAAAACGGCTTTGAAGTGAAAATATGGGTCCGCCACAAACTTCCAACTTGGCTGTTGTTTAGGGGACCGTGGCATGTTACAGGGTAAACTGTAGATGAGCAGTGAACACTACTCACTATGATCTCTATAACGGCTTAGTTATTAGACTACGGTCTCTTAACAGCAATCACTCCAGTATTACTTGGTCAATTAGCTATTGCCACTTCTAGGATTAAATGCCGTTTTCTCAAAATCTTGTTTTAGGGGGGTCACTGACTTCAATTCATCAGAAATGTCTTGTCTTTTATTATATGTACAGAACTAAAATTGTCATGTTGCCGACTTATTGTGGGTTTTCTCATGCACACTCCCGTTTTCAATTGAAGGAAGTTTTCTTAGTATGCTTTGCCTTTTAAAATCTTGTACAAACATTAACAAGCAAAATGCTGTATAACAAATGAAAATATCTTAATGGCTTGCAAAGTTATGCACATAAACGTGAAATGTCACGAGAATCCATTTGTGGAATTTTTCAGTCATGATATTTCCTTTAGAAATTACATATAAAAATTGTCCCACTAAGATGTTGAATAGTCTTTGTCATTTAAGTTCATGTGCAGATGGTAGCAGACAAAACAAAACAAAATAATTGCATATATTGGTCGAGAAGGTATGGAGTGAAGCGTGAAATTTTATGAGAATCCGATCATGGAGTGTTTGAAATTTCATACTCCTTCATGTTGGAAATTAATTATTAAGAATTGCCCGCTGAAGATATATACTGTTTGTGTCTTTTAAATTCACGTGGAGATTTTAACAAACGTAAAGCTGTATCCTAATAGAAATTATCTTTATCGGTTGCAAAGTGTAATTTTATGAAAATCCTGTCACGGCCGCTAGTGCTAAAATTAAGCCAAAAATAAACATAGAAAAAACAACAACATAACTTTGCAACAAATAGAGATATTTGAAAAATTCAAAAAGATTTGTAATCTGGGCATCAAGACCGTTGTTTTGAGCATAGTTTCATGGTCTTTGATGAAATTTGAATTTTTTCACTGAACTGCCTATTTACATCAAATCTGAAGGCCGTTATTAATATGATCTAGATCTAGATATACAGTTGGGCTTGGTACAAATTGCAAGATTTGGCTTGCCCGCGTTGGCTAGTACTACGGTACTAATTAGCGACCGATCGTCGGACAATATTGTCAGAGAACGGGATTAAAGATAAAGAAACGCATTAATTAAGAGAATTTTCAGCCCTAGACTAGGAAGCTACTCAAAGAAACTTGATAAAAATTGATCTAGAATGTTTCAATAAGGTATTTCTACAAGTTAATGTTTTTCTGTTTTTCCGTGATAAGCTTTGATTTCGCCACGTTTTGTAATTTCGACCTTAAGCCTAAGCGCCCTTTGGAGAAGGATATGACGTCACGATATTGAGTTTTAACGAGATCCAACTACATGTGCTTGGCTGGTGCTCGCGGTCTCATTGAAACTAAATGGATCTCATGGAAACTCAAAAGTCGTGACGTCACTGCCCAACTAGTCGGTCGATCAACCTAGGCCTAGATTAAAGGAGTCGAAAGTTGTTGTGAGCTCCGGGCTTCCAGCGTCGTAATAATGTGGTTCCGCAACATTAAACATAAACAAGGAATTTAGATTGATCTTGTAATTTCCTATTATCCCATATTTGCTTTTATCCGGCCGATTAAACGTCTAATTGCAAATTCTGTAATTTCACCTTTTTTTAAAAAAAAAACTTCATACGGACTCTCTTTTTTGATTCTTTGAAGACTGATCGTGGAAAAGATAGAGAAATTCTGTAAAATGAACAGTTTGAAAAAAACCCCACTAATGAACCATATATTGATCAGTGTGTGTTTGTGTGTGTGTGTGTGTGTGTGTGTGTGTGTGTGAATGGAGATAATATGGGGATGGAGGGAGGTGGATATGAGGTTGTGGGTGTGATAGAAAAAAAAAACCCAAACAAAACAAAAAACAAGTTTGTTTCATAGAGAAAAAAAATAGTTCCAATACGGATAATGCCTACCAAATTATCAATTTTACAAAGTTATCGATGTACAAAAAGAAAGAGAAAATATAAGTTGAAATCTTTTAAATGTCAGATGTTTGTCGAGAATATATGATTGAAGCTTTGTCGCAGTGATGAAAGGATGCACTCTCTCTTGAATGCTCATTTGAGCTCAAATCGTTTAATTTCATCAACGTGTTTGAATAGTGAACAGAAATGCTGGCGAATATCATGCAAATCGGTGCGTCAAAATTCTAGGGCGTTCAGACACTGGTACTGGAAGAATTGCCTCACAAACAAGGGGAAAACGTCTATACTGAAATGACGCAATCTCACTCCAGTAACACCAAAGATTCTACAAGTGATAAGATGAGACAGTTAGTGCTTTTAGCATGCACTGATTTCGCACCGCCACCTAGCGACAAACGCGCGGAAGTCATGAAAAGTGCCGTATTTTACAAAGCCAAAAAGGGAAAATATTGAATTTTGATCACTGTTCAGCTATCGCTATAGGCCTTGATTGACGTCACTTATTGTGGAATTATCACTTCAATCGCTGTGGGAAAACTCTGGCTATTTTTTTTTAAAGTCGTAGTAACACTATCACAATTTTGCATCATAAATTTACCATTATATCAGGCATTCTCTTCATACTATGCGCCATGGGTCTGTACTTCATGCAAGACCCCAAATGGTACAAAGGAAAAAATTTAATTGCGTAGTAATTTCTTTATGTTCCAGGGATCTGTCCGTGTATGAAGGTAGACATTCAGGACGCTGCATTGTCCTAGATCTGTGTAGCATCCGGCCGCGGATCTCTCGAAAGGAAAACTAAAAACCCACATTAAAAATAAAAACAAAAATGTAAGCGGATTATAGTTTTTAATTGGTTCCCGTGGTGAAATAAATATTATCCCTCTTGAAATCGATTGCGCTTGATATCTTTGTGGTTGCCAATTTTTGTTGGAAATATTGGAGGACCAAGGCAACTTTTCTTGTTGTCAAGCGTTTTTCAGTATTTTTAAGGTTTTCAGTGGTTCAGATAGTATTATGATTGTGTTCTCTGCATAGATTGCAATAATTTATCTGGACATTGGGTTGGGCATAAATTTGATAAGGTGGCGGAAGAGAGAGGGGGGGGGGGAGAGAGGGAGAGGGAGAGTGAAAAAGAAACAGAGAAAGAGAGAGAGAGGGAGGGACAGAAAGAGGAAGAGAGAGAGAGAGAGAGAGAGGGAGAGAGAGAGAGAGAGAGAGAGAGAGAGAGAAAGAGAGAGAGAGAGCACGCACTCATACTCTCGTTTTGAAAATGTAATACAGCTTATCATCTAGTCTCTCTCTCTCTCTCTCTCTCTCTCTCTCTCTCTCTCTCTCTCTCTCTCTCTCTCTCTCTCTCTCTCTCTCTCCCCCTCGTCCTGATGGAATTTTGACACGCAATACGCCTGAGCATGGAGACAGAACGAGTGTGTGTGTAGGTGTGTGTGTGTGAGAAAGAGAGAGAGAGAAAAAAACGCAGTGATAATTTTGCTCTCAAAACGTAGGAAAGCTTATCCCCTCTCTCTCTGACATACACACGCACACACACACCTACACATACCACACACACACACTCGCTCTCTCTGTCTCTCTGTGTAGGCGTATTACGTGTCAAGATTCCATCAGTGGGTATGTTTTCAGAACTTTCTTCCTGCCCAATTTGCAAGTACTGCGATCACTTTGTATTTCCTATTACCACCCCTTTTTCATCAGATCCGCCCGTCGCTACTGTATGAACATGAATGACCCATAATTCGCACGCTACAGCCTCTCACGTGACCAGACATCTTCTTTCCCACAAATTCATGTCCACAAGGCCTTCTGTTAATCCCAGCCTCCCACTCAAATGCCCGAGGGCACCGAAATCTTTCTACTGGAAAGGCATAACATCTGAAATTACTACGGGGAAAAATATCTGAAGGGCTTCATTACCACAGTTACAGACCTCTCTGGGTACTTTTTCAGCTAAATATAATATGTCTTGATATCTGAACATGATTTTCAGAGAAACTCTGTCGCAGAGACGGATGTGTGTTGAATGGCACAGGATATGAGATAACTATGAATGATGGGACCATTTTCACTAGAATTATACGTAACTTCCTCCTTAAGGTGTAATCTTTAAACAAGGAGGTTGACCTCACATGACCAGTCCCGTACTTGATGCTCCGGCTGATTTCTAGCTGATAGGCAGATTCATGTACTCATTCACAAAGGTTCGTTCACTCTCACAGTTTCAGGAGGAAGAGAGGTTTGAATATGCTGCCTATCAGCAGAGAGTATAAATATATATAGAGAGGGGCTTCACCATTGGTCAGTTTGCACTGCGAGACACTGTAGGTTCTGCGAAACCACTGTTAGCATGGAGCCGAAAGTAGGTCGCCGAGGTAAACAATATCGGTTTGTGCATTTCCACGGGGCGTAGGAGCTTACCAAAGGTTGTAAATAGTTTCAATCAGCCCAAAAATATGAACAAACCACAGTGAACAGATATGCACACTATCTTTGGTGAAGAAGGTCTCTTTCAATTCTTTACTTTCTTGTTTACCGCAGCGACCTAGTTTCGCGATTTGGCGGAAATGAATCCTCTCTATACATCTACACTCTCTGGTGTCAGGAACTTTTGCCCGTCAGAAATTCACTGTCCTTCACTCCCTCGTTCACTCACTCACTCACTCGCTCAAGCAGGCATTCACTCACTCACTCATTAAACTACCCATCCACTCACTTACTG
Organism: Onchidella celtica; assembly: GCA_963931925.1. Classification (NCBI taxonomy): domain Eukaryota; kingdom Metazoa; phylum Mollusca; class Gastropoda; order Systellommatophora; family Onchidiidae; genus Onchidella; species Onchidella celtica. Next base: position 8,568,824 of record OZ007569.1, on the reverse strand, counting down.
ACTCTATGCCTCAATGACTGACTGTCTGACCGACTGGCTATTTCGCTTATTGTCTCACTCACTCACTCACTGACTCACTCACTGACTCACTGACTCACTGACTCACTGACTCACTGACTCACTGACTCACTCACTCACTCACTCATTCACTGACTCACTCACTTACTCACTGACTCACTCACTCACTCACTCACTCACTCACTGACTCACTCACTCACTCACTCACTCACTCACTCACTCACTCACTCACTCACTGACTGACTCACTCACTCACTCACTCACTCACTCACTCACTCACTCACTCACTCACTCACTGACTCACTCACTCACTCACTCACCCACCCACCCACGCACCCACCCACTCACTCACTCACTCACTCACTCAATCTCACTCACTCGCTCACTCGCTCACTCACTGGCACACTCACTCACTCACTCACTCACTCACTCACACACTCACTGGCGCACTCAGTGGCTCCCCATCTCATACAAATCACTCAAGTATTGTCCCAAAGCTTACTGTTCCGAATCAATCATTTCCATCCTTATCAATTACCTATCAAATGTGTCAAGAGGGAATCTCTTCTCCCAGACAGTTCAGCGTAGGAGAGCTGCAGTACTTGAAACCTCACTGGTAGAGATAGTGATAGTCCCACTGGCTCCGAATATCGAAAGGTGTTTGAGGACATATTCATCTACCATACCCTCAAATTGTTATTTTCTGTACTCGTGGCGACTTTTAGCTCTTGTTTGTCCGAACTCCCCGTTTTGCACAACTGAGAAATTCGATATATATGTATGTGTGTGTTTGTGTGTGTGTGTGTGTGTGTGTGTGTGCGCGCGCGAGTGCGTGCGTGGGTGGGTGGGAGGGGGGAGGGGGTGGTCTGTGAAGCGTATGGACCATTTTCAATTTGCGGTAAAAAAAAATTGAAGAAGTTTAGTTTTGCATTGATTTACATTAAATTTTATTTCAAAGTAAAAGGTTGTAGGATTATATATAAAATCAAATAACGGCTTTGTTTCTAATGAAATAGCTAAATAGTCCGCGGGATGTGCCATTCAAAGTTTCAAAATATGAAGGCCTTATTGTAGACGTTCAACGTTTTTTAATGTTCGTACACTCGTACAAGGTGGTGGGAGGGCTAGAAGCGAAGCGTATCAAAAGCCTACGCCAAGATCGTCAGGATAATTTATGTATTTTATGGAAGGTTTCTAATATAAACACTGCTTATGTGGTGTTGTCCACAGCATCCGCTCCGCTGTTTTTAAGGAAAATGACGTATGAGAAAGTAAAACACTCGTTGTCTCTGTATACTTGTCCACAGCATCCGTTCCGCTCCGCTCCTCACTGCTATAGAGGCAAAGTGCGTCATTTTCGTAAAAACAGCGGAACAAGACCACTGTTAATGTATTTTCATTGACGGGAAAACCCAGTGCATAACGTCACTGCATGGACGTCACTGTAGTCTCAAAGGACTCTGTGCCCTTTGATGTGCTTACCTTCAAGTACAGAAGCTCATAAACAAATTGTGTCAGTGGTAAAGTTATCATGTCAGGATATAGAACAAGCTGATGTAATACAGGGTGTTTATTTACAGATGTAAATGCCAGGAAAAGCGACAGTCTAAATATAAAGATCTCTGCTCCTGGAAAGTTTATTTTAGTTATTTCATCTAGCCGGAAAGTCAAACGTATAAGCTCATAATACCACTTGGGAGTGAGGTGTCAGCCGCAGTGTTAAACTTCTTATAGGATGGAACGCGTAAATTATATTCCATTATTTCGGGCAGTATCACCGCAGGGATTGCTTAGTGTGACTGATGCACTAAAATAGTTTGACATTTTCTTCTTTGGAAACACCAGAAAATCACTGAAATGAGGAGAAAGGTCAACATAGATAACACTGTTATACCTGTATTTTCATTTTCCTGGCTTAGCTGACAATGAATCACAATGTCTTTTTCGATCTCAGAGTGTGCGTATATTATAGCTCTCGTAAACTCATCATCGTTGTTTTTTTTAAAGATATTAATCTGTTTCAGTTGATGCCATAGAATTTGTGCCCATACGAACTTTTGAACTGTACTTGGCACTCTTTAGAAGTAGTAAGTTCCAAGGCCAAGAAAGAATCAGTGGGCATGCTCCGCTGCCGAGCCAAAAATAAATCTTTACTAATGGGCATGCGTAGCTGCCGTGCGAAAGACATAGCGGCGGTAAGACTGTGGGTAGTATGGATGCCGTACAAAGCATCACGGTCAACATTATAACTGTGAGTGACATAAGTGAATGGAATCCATGATATTACTTTGAACATACACTTCTCTTCGTTTTTTCAAACACTCCATCAAAACACCCGTAAGTAAAACAAACCAATTAAATTCCGGCCTCTCTTAATATTTTCAAAACATCCCTTTATGAAAAAAAAAGCCAAATTATGATGAACACATACGTGCTCCTAAATGTGCGCGAACATTTGGCATATTACGCACTAATATACCCTGTAAATTTACTAAAATGGCATTCGGAGTGTGCTATATGATGAGAAAACAGCAGCATCCAGGACTCGCTGCAGTACGTAATGATGTCAAAGACAAGTTTTTCTGTTGCTAACTCTACTTTAAGAATGAACTATCACACACTTTATCTGTTCGATACAAATTATCTGTGGCTAGCGGTATGATGAAGTCTACATTGACGGAGTCGCCTTGGGTGTCATTGTCAGAATACATGAAATATTTGGGCACTAGGCTCGAATAGTTATCAGATACATTGTTGTTGTGCTGATCTCAACATCGTGGCTGTGCAATGCATGGCATGGCGCCTTCCATGACATTTTTCGACGTGAGTGAAAGAAGGCCACATATTTCCTCTCGTCCCGGCGCATATATATATTTACCTCTAGTCTTTTCATGTAGAAAACAATTGTTTATGGTCTGTTTCTTCAATTGTGTATTTCACTAACGTCACCAAAAAGTGTGATGTTGACCACATGGCACCTCCTCCACCCTCTAAAGTACACGGCAGTTGCGCATGTGCAGGTGCAAAGATTTTTTTTTCTCTTTTGGCATGGCAGCTGAGCATGTGCACTCGTAAAGATTAACGGCAATCCAAAAAGAATTGAAACCCTGAGCAGGACGAAAACATAATATGGCCTTGGAACTTCGGACGAAAGACAAAATATAATTAAAAAAAATAAAAATTTCGTAGGAGCACAAGTTCTGAGACGTCAGCTGAAACAAACCAATTGCCATGGCAACAGTAACCTCACATCTTGTGTCTCTCCTTCATCTCGTCAATCTTTCTGTGCCTTAGTCAGGTTTTGGCACCTTCTTCCCCTGTTTGTGTGACAACATTGATCTTTGACCCTACCTGGCTCTATCAGACATTACACTCGTCTGACCGTTCTGGCGTATGCTATTGTGATATCTCTCTCGTATCGTCCGGGGATCAGGATAGGTAATCTCACGGAATCAACGGAACAGTTATTCCACTTGAATACTCCAAGCGCCAAATGTGAGTCCTGGAAGTGTCATAGTCTGAGGAGCAATAGCATTTGGCATTTCAGGTTCGTTCGTTGTACATGTATTGTGTAATTGTATAAGGCATTCCAGTCGTGCAGGGCAAATGTTGTCCTCCTTTTCTTTAACTATAGTCTCATTGCTTTTCATCCTCTCTCGGTCTGCTTGCAGACATTCTTTAACGCAGGGGTTCCGAATCTATTAACCCAAGGGCACAATTTTTGCCTTCACATGGGGTAAATGTGCTGATTTTTGGATTTGAACTTACAATAAATTTGTGTACCAGCTGAGGTTGTTCTAGCACGTTATAGTAGGGGGGAGTTAGTTGATCTAACTACAACCCTTTAGAAAACGAAACTATTACAGCTGTAAAATGAATAAACACGAGATCCGACGATAGATTAAATAATACTAAAGTTTAATCACTGTATAGTGAACAATAAATACTAGGAAGACACCAGCGAAACTAAATATCTACGCCACACAAAAGGAAACTCACTTACTCACCGACCAACCACTCACACAGGTCTATATATATAAACATTCCTACAGAAAGTTCCCGAAATAAACGTTGCCTTTGCCCTCGCACAAACTAACCAATCACGCATCAATACGTCATCAGGTTACATCACTCAGGGCCAAATCTGGCGTAAACATTCGTTTCCACAACGTTATCGAATATTCGGGAACATACTAATATTTACTGAACGAGTCAAAACACCTGACAACAAGCGGGCGAGGAAAAAACTACTCACTAGGAGAAGAAGGTCAGGTCACGGAGTACGGTTGTCAACAATAAAATGAAAACAGAAATGAACACATGCTCACCAGTGTAACACGAAAACGGGGGAGGGCAAGGGATAGCTTGCAGATGCTACACAACTCCCCAATTTAAGTGAAATTCGAGTGAAAGTAGGTCAGTCAGGGTCGGGCCAGAGTGTAAGAAGTCGTGAGCGATGGTATGATAATGAATGCAAGGAAAAACGTGAAGTATTTAAGTGTGCTGAGAGAAAATTTCGCATGACCGTCAGTGTGGAAGACCGGGAGAGTATGTGCACTGCAAGAAAAGAGTATAGAAAGTGTTGTCGTAAGAAAAGGAGGAAAGAGAAAATATTATCGGCAGATAAATTATTCGAGCTTAGCCGTTCCGACCCAAGGAGTTTTTGGAGACAACTAAAAACCAACAAAACTCAGGTAATAGGAAAGTGCGATTTTGTAGACTATTTCCAAACCCTAAATAACAGGTTATCAATGTTGGGGGAAGGGGAAGAAGAAGAAATTAGTCGGTGGGAGGGGAATGAGGATCAACATTATGACCAACTACTTGATGAAGAAATATCAGTGGATGAATTAGAGTGGGCTATTAATAGTTTGAAAAGTAATAAAGCCGCAGGTTATGACAATATCGTTAATGAATTCATTAAATATAGTGGTTACCTTGTTAAAGTCGTTTTAGTAAAATTATTTAATGCTATTTTAAAATTAGGTTGTTTTCCGAAATCGTGGGCAGTCGGGGAAATCGTTCCAATTTATAAAGGAGGTCACAAAGATGACCCCAAGAATTATCGAGGAATAACTCTTTTGAGCTGCCTGGGTAAACTTTTTACTAATATTCTAAATAATCGTCTCACACACTGGGCAGAATGTAATAATGTTTTCTGTGATAACCAGTTTGGCTTCCGTAATAACAAGGGCACAACAGACTGTATGTTTATATTGCATAGTTTGATAGAATTATTTCAAGAGAAGTCAAAAAGTTTGTATTGTGCTTTTGTTGACTTTGAACGGGCGTTCGACAGCATAAATAGAAGAGCACTGTGGTTTAAACTGGAGCAAAGGGGAGTAACTAAACAAATGACTAATTTATTGAAAAACATGTATAGTAAAATCAGGTTATGTGTGAGGGATGCCAGCAGTGTGAGTGAAGCAACTGATACTTGTTTCTTTTCGTCAAATGTAGGACTATTTCAGGGTGAATCTTTGTCGCCATTTTTATTCTCGATGTTTATTAATGACTTGCATGATTGGTTGTCTGCAAAAGATGTCAAGGGCGTACATATAGAAGAATGTTTGATAATGATACTGATGTTCGCAGATGACATGGTCTTATTTAGCGATAGTAGGCAAGGACTACAACAAGGTTTGAATGCTCTGAATGGATATTGTAATGGGTGGGGTTTGACTGTGAATACTGGTAAGACAAAGTGTGTGGTTTTTAGCAAGGGAGGGAAGTCTGGCGTGCGGGATAGATGGATGTACAATGATATAACTCTGGAAACCGTTAGTTCATTCAAGTATCTTGGATTTATATTTAGTAGTACAGGTAAATTTTCTAAAGGTATTCAGGCGCTAGTGGATCAAGCACAGAGAGCTTTATTTGGTTTGAAGGCTTATTTGCATAAAAATCCAGAGCTGAGTCCTTCGTTACAGCTACGACTATTCAATACATTAATAAAGCCTATACTTTTATATGCTTGTGAAATCTGGGGATTTGCTGAAGCTTGGCCCATTGAGCGAGTCCACCTCACATTTCTGAAGTCTATTCTAGGTGTAAGAAAAACAACCCCAAATGCTTTTATATATTTTGAATTGGGAGTTTACCCTCTGAAAATTGACCGTCAGGTTAGACTATTGAAATTCTGGGTTAAAATATTAGGCTTAGACGACAATAGTACCGTTAAAAAAGTTTATAGCAGATTATTATCAGCCACAGAAAACTACACAAGTACAATTAACTGGGCTTCACTGACAAAGAAAATACTGGAGAAATCTGGATTTGGATACATCTGGGAAAGTCAAAAGGTTGATCAAACTTCGTTGTTTTTATCTGAATTTGAACAACGTCTACGTGACAATTTTCAACAAACATGTCGAAGTGACATAGAACATTTAAGTGAGAATCGGCTATATAGACATTTAGCTGTTGAATTTTACTCAGAAAATTACTTACATGAAGTAAAGCAGAAGCATTTAAGGATAGCCATAGCAAAGATAAGATTGGGCTCTCACAACTTTATGGTGGAGAGGGGAAGGTGGCAGAGGCCTAAACTGGAGTATGTTATGAGATTATGTGAGACCTGTAATGAATTGGAGGACGAATTTCACGTGTTATTAACTTGCAAAAAATTCAAAGATATAAGGAAACAGTTTTTACCGTCTTGGCTACTTGTTAGACCAAGCATTTTTAAGCTTATACATTTTCTGTCGTCGATGCACGATAGAGAACTACATTCGTTTGCACTGTTTTGCCATAGTGTTCTAAACGAATACAATAATGTCGCTTTGTGACTTCTCCTGGCGAAGTCCGAAAACTAAATTCACCTTCGAGTGAAAGAATAAATTATAGTGATATTTTCAATTGTAGTAAATTTACAACAGATAAAGGTGAGGAGGGATCGGTTATGTAGGGGGGGGGGGGATTGGAAATGATGTCTGTTGCTGGCAATTACAAGCTGTATTTGACTGTATACTACAATAAGTAAGTGTATAAATGCTGCAGGGAGCGGAGAGAGTGAACGATCATGCATTTTGTCTGTTTGTTTGTTTGTTTAATGTTTTCTAAGATTGTTCACATGATTCTTGTGTGTCTTTGAATTGGCCGCCAGGCCTATAATAAACTAAACTTGAAACTTTAAGTTGAATATTTTTCAACTCCAAACATTATTCAGCGTCTGCAATATCTTGAAATAACAATCTTACAGTACTCCCAATCTCACAAAGGTAGTTGCTAATTCTATTACAATTATTAACAATTTCAGTGTCTTCCCGAATGTCATCACAAATACAATACAATGCAGTGTACTTTGTATCACTAATACCATAACTAATACAATACCGTCATTGCTTCCCAATAGTAAACAGTAGGCCTACTAGTCAAAATAACACAACGCCACCACTGTGGTGAAACAATGGTCAATGATATTATTACAAATCATATATGGTGAAACGATGGCCCATCGTTTACACAATGCTTCGTGCACGAATCATAGCATATAACTTGTTGTACATAACATGGTTATCTCCAAAATGTATAACTCATACGTACAATGGCAAAAATACCAATACATACCGACCACTGATTAGGGTCTTTCTTCATCATATTAGGTCAAAACAAGTTACAACATTGCAATATAACACAAACACTGCTTGCTCGCAGTCCCCATTTGGGTTACATTTTCCAAAAATTACACCAAGTTCCATTGGTAACTAATATGACATAGCATAAAATCAAAATGTGACTAACACATCATGACTCTCTATCAGCCATCAATTCAATATTCAGTCACAGATGAACTACGTCCCCAATTACAGTACAATACTGCCGTCCTAGCAATTCATCTAGTAGGCAAAAGTATGGGTTACAATGCATTTCACTGATAGTGTACTACTTTAAAATACCCTGCTCAGGAAATCGGCACAGACATTTTCTCTGCCTTTTACGTAGTGAATCCTGAATCGATAAGACTGTAAAAATAAACTCCATCGTAACAACTTTGGACTGTCAAACTTGGCAGAGTTCAAAAACTCTAATGACCGATGGTCAGTTTGGAGCACAAACTCCTTTCCATACAAATACAAAGTAAACTTTTTTACAGCCCAAACAATAACTAAACATTCGCGCTCTGAGACCGAATATTTTGTCTCACGAGGCCATAGCTTACGACTAGCATATGCCACAGGGTACAACTTTCCCTCGTGTTCCTGCATAAGACTAGCGCCTAATCCGCGATCTGATGCATCAGTTGCTAAGACAAACTCTTTGGAAAAATCTGGCAAACATAACACGGGTTTGGAGATAATGATATTCTTCAAAGAGGTGTACGCTTTCTCCTGCGTTTCATCCCACTGAACTATATTGGGCTGACCCTTTCTAAGTAAATCAGACAATGGTGATGCAATCGCTGAAAAGTTAGGAATAAATTCATGGTAATATCCCACTAATCCTAAGAATGCTTTCACTTCCTTCTTAGTGGTGGGTCTGGGTGCGTCTCGTACCTTACATACATTCTCTTCCAACAGGCCAATCATACCTTCTCCCACTAAGTGTCCAACAAAGTCTACTTCAGACGTTCCAATCAGACACTTCGATGGTCTTGCAGTTAATCCAGCTTGGTCCATCCTCTGCAGTAAGTCCTTGAGAGTCTTCACATGCTCGTCGAATGTCTCTGTATGAATCAGCAGGTCGTCCACATATGCTGTCACATTGTTCATTCCACGGATCAATGGCTTTACGATCCTGTTCAGCGTGGCTCCTGAGTTCATCATCCCAAAAGGCATCCGAATGAATTCATAGTGTTCGCCCATGGTGACGAACGCCGTCTTGGGAATGTCTTGCTCTCGAACTTTCACTTGCCAGTATCCCTTGCTCAGGTCAATCCGAGAGAATAATTTTCCTCTCGATAGACTCTGAAGCACTTCTGATGGCGCTGCTGTCGGATGAGGGTCGAATACTGTGATTTTGTTTAACCTCCTGTAGTCGATGCAGACTCGGTTGGATCCGTCCTTCTTCTTGACGACAACAATAGGTGAAGCATAAGCTGATGAGCTCCTTCGAATGATGCCCAGCCGTTCCATGGTGGTAAGCTCCTCCTTCAAGGAGTCGCGCATAGCGTAGGGCACCGGGTATGGTCGTTGACGAACTGGTACTTCTGTCGTCAGGTCGATGCGATGTTCACCCAACTGACAGCATCCAGGGAGATTGGTGAAGACGTGCTGGTAATTCTTCACCACATTGCAGAGTTCTTGACGTTGTTCCGATGTCAGTTGCGTTCCATACTGGACATCTCTGTAGCTTTCCTTCTGGTCCCAGCTTCCTAGGTCGGCAAGGTCCTCCGTCGTTCCACCGTTGTCGCCTTCCAGGTCGCAGTCCTCGATGATTGTCATGCCAGCTGACTCCACGGGTTGACTCTTGTCCATCATGTCGTCCTCTGCCAGTACAGTCTCAGCACTATCACCGCCGCCGTCCTTTATGGCGTTGACATGTCCAGGCGTGGTATCTCTCCTACTGTTGTCCATCCCACACATCTCGGTCACAATAGGTCTCGGTTCCATTGCCACTGCTGCTGCTTTTGACGTCCTTGGAATGTATCTCTTGAGGAGGTTGGCGTGCAAGGTCTTTTCTTTTGCACCCATCTTGACTCTATAGTCGTTAACACCGACAACTGAGACTACCTTATATGGTCCCTTCCATTGGACTAGGAGCTTGTTAGTGTTCGTCGGCAGTAGCACCAACACTTCATCTCCGGGGCGGAACTTCCTCTCTCGCGCCTTCCGGTCGTAGTAGGTCTTCTGTCTACCTTGAGCCTTGGAGAGTTCTTCCGTCGCTAACTTCCATGTGTCCTCCAGCCTCTCACGTAGTTCCATGACGTACTGGTAACTGGTCTTCGTTTCCGGCTCCTTTACATCCTTGGTCCATAGTTTTCGTAAAATGTGCATTGGTCCTCTCACAGTTCTCCCATACAGCAACTCGAATGGGGCAAACTTGGTCGACTCTTGGGGAACTTCACGATATGCGAAGAGCAGCGGGTTGATGTATCTGTGCCACTGCTTGGGTTGCTCTGCGCACAGTCGTCTCAATGTTTTCTTCAGCGTGCCGTTGAATCGCTCCACCAACCCGTTGCACATAGGGTGGTAGACTGTAATGGTCGGCTGTCGAATTCCCAGTAGTCTATTCGTTTCCTTCATGACATCTGACATAAACTGGGTCCCTTGGTCCGACAAGATCTCTTCGGGCACACCCAAACGGCTGTAGATGTTCACTAAGGCTTCTGCTACCGTTTCTGCGTCGATCTTCTTCAAGGGTGTGGCTTCGGGGTAACAAGTAGCGTAGTCTATATACACCAGGATATACCGATGTCCACCTTCACTTGGGGGGTCGATAGGTCCTACTAAGTCCACGGCCACTCGCCTAAATGGTACGTCCACTACTGGCATACTCTGCAGGTGCACCTTTGGGGTCGCTCCTTTGTTCACCGTCCTCTGGCATATGTCGCATGAGCGGCAGTATCTCGCGACGTCACCTTCAATTCCAGGCCAATAAAAATTGCTCATAACTCTGTCTTTGGTTTTCTTCACGCCGAGGTGTCCTCCGACGATCGAGTCGTGGGCTACACTCAGTACATACTCTCTCAGTTTCTCGGGTAGTACCACTTGCCTTATAACCGTCGCCTGTCTCAGGTCCTTGTAGATCCGGTACAGTACTCCTCCATGTTTCTCAAAATGAACAGATTTATTGCCTCTATTAGTTGGGATCTTCTTCTGCTCTAACTTCCTAATGACTTCGTCTTCTTCTTGGAGTCGGATAAGTTCCTCTCTATCCACTCCCGCGTGCCGTTCTGCCCTCGGCACCTTCAGCGACGTAGACCGGTCCTTCCTCTTCTCCTGGGCCCTCGTGGTCACCGCTCCTACCATCACCTCAGTATCAGGGTCGTACGGATCCTTCGCTCCGTCCACGTTCCCGACTACTAGGTCGCAGATGGTCTCCGGGAGACACAGCGCCGTCACTTTGCCCGTCAGGTAAGGCGTCTTCACGTCGATAACGGCTTCCTCCGCCGCTAGCAAGGAGTTATCGATCCTCGCGATAAGTTTCTTCCCACCGGTGAGCTGTCCGTCGTCCACCAGTGCTCGCCGCACCACTACACCTTCACAGCCGGTATCTCTTAGGACATCTACCGCTCGATTTCCAATCAAGCCCTTCATCACTGGTAACTTCAGTTTCTCCACGGTCCTTCCGTCACTGCATCCTCCGCAAGTAACAGGCACCGCTAACTGTAGCTTCCCGTCCTTCATTACCGCTTGAACGTTGATGCTGGTGTCAGCCGTCGTCGCATCTTGTCTTGACGACTCGTCCGCCGCTATAACTACGGCCGCCGCCGCCTTGTTCGGCTTGCCTCGCCCCGTATCCTTCTGGGCTGGACACATTCTCCGAACGTGGCCTGGCTTTCCACAAAGGTAACATTTCAACTCACCTTTGTCGTTTATCTTGGTACGACACTCCGTCGCCTTATGTCCCGGCCTCTGGCACCTATGGCAGACCTGTGGGCTTCTGTCTCCGTTGGGCCTCTGTCGCACTAGCCGGCTCTGCAGTCTGGCGCTCCCTCTGAGCGCCCGGTTCCTCGCTACCAGGTACGCCTCCGCTGAATCTGCGATGTCCTGTAGCGTCTTTGGTTTCCTCTCCCTCACATGGGTTGCAAGGTCTGGTGGGCAGGCATCCATGAATTGCTCTCTGACGAACAGATCTCTCACTCCTTCGTAGGTCTCCTCCGTCTTCGACAGCTTTATCCACCTCTCTAGATAGGTCTTGATCCTGGTCAAAAACATTCCAACATCTTCTCCATCTTCAGGCTTACCTTGTCTGAACATGAGTCTGTATCCGTCCTCTGACAGGTTGTACCTCTTCTGCAACGCTTCCTTGACCTTGTCGTAGTCCTTGGCTTCGTCGATCGGTAGTCTGCAGAAGCACTCCAAAGCTCTCCCGGTCAGCAGGGCAGACAGTGATGTCGTCCAGGTGGATCTGGGCCATTCAGCTGTCTCGGCAAACCTCTCAAACCGCAGCAACCAGCTACCCAGGTCGTCCTTCTTGTCCTGAAATGCAGGTAGCTTGGGTCTCTTGGAACTGGCGTGGTCGTCGGTCTTCTGCGCTGAGTCGTTGCCTCCACGTTGCTGGCGGATCTTCTCCATCTCCAACTCGTGCTTCATCTCCTTCTCCCGAGCCTGTCGTTCAGCCTCCTTCTCCCGAGCCTGTCGTTCAGCCTCCTTCTCCTGTCGTTGAGCCTCCTTCTCCCGAGCCTGTCGTTCAGCCTCTTTCTCCTGTCGTTGAGCCTCCAGCTGTCTTTCTCTTTCTAGGCCTTCACGGAGGTAGTCCCGTCTCTCCTGCCCAGTGAGCTCCATAGCGTCCGCTTCCTGGCTAAGCCTTCCAATAACCTCCATGTTGTAGATAGCTTGTCGATGATATTCTACTGTAAACTATGTAAATAAAACTAGTAATTTTGATCTGGTCCGCTCGAATATGGTCGGATCCCGGACGAGCCCCCAATATGTAACAGCTGAGGTTGTTCTAGCACGTTATAGTAGGGGGGAGTTAGTTGATCTAACTACAACCCTTTAGAAAACGAAACTATTACAGCTGTAAAATGAATAAACACGAGATCCGACGATAGATTAAATAATACTAAAGTTTAATCACTGTATAGTGAACAATAAATACTAGGAAGACACCAGCGAAACTAAATATCTACGCCACACAAAAGGAAACTCACTTACTCACCCCACCAGCCACTCACACAGGTCTATATATATAAACATTCCTACAGAAAGTTCCCGAAATAAACGTTACCTTTGCCCTCGCACAAACTAACCAATCACGCATCAATACGTCATCAGGTTACATCACTCAGGGCCAAATCTGGCGTAAACATTCGTTTCCACAACGTTATCGAATATTCGGGAACATACTAATATTTACTGAACGAGTCAAAACACCTGACAACAAGCGGGCGAGGAAAAAACTACTCACTAGGAGAAGAAGGTCAGGTCACGGAGTACGGTTGTCAACAATAAAATGAAAACAGAAATGAACACATGCTCACCAGTGTAACACGAAAACGGGGGAGGGCAAGGGATAGCTTGCAGATGCTACAATTTGTTACAATATTATAACTTAAAGAAAAACAATCTGAAGTTCAGAAGAAAATCCGAAGCAGGCGTAGATCTATTTCATATAGATTTATAACACTGTTACGTGCTATTATCATTATGATTGTCATTTGAGCTTTAGATAATAAAGTCAAAAACGTAATTTAGAATTTCCCCCTTTTTCGGTGGCTTTATTACTGTAGATATGTAAAGTCAGATTACTGGGTAGGGATGTAAATTTACTTTCCAAAGGTTGCCCGTGATAAATGGGACAGAAAAGGTTGCGAACCCTTGCTCTAATGTATTACAGTCCCGGAAAGCACCAGTAACAACTGTTCTGTACAGCCACCAGGCCGTTGTATTGAAACCCACGCCCTGGCCTATTTCATTAAAACGCCTGTGATGGTTTTGCTTGTCCCTTTCAACTCCCTCTTCTTCTCGCCCCCCTCCCTCACCTCCCATCAGTCTTCCTGACAGTTCCTTCACGTATTTGAGTGAAAGTAAAACCGATGTTGCATTCTAGCCAGAATCCCCGGTCCGATCCCACACGGGATCTCCCCGGCCGCTGATCACCGAAACCTTAATTGGATCACCGTCACGTCACGTGGCGTAGAGTATGTCACGTGGTCCAGACTAGCTGCCAGCAACCCCCCCCCCCTGCTTGCTTGATACAGGCGGTACGAAGATCGTTGAACATTCACAGTTCATGGTTCCCCCTTCACCGTTAGTATTATGACATGACGGTAGTGCATGTATTTTACACTTTAAGCTCTATCGACGAGCAGTGACGACAACCCAGTAATTTCTCTATTCGGCTTTGTAATGAGACTGCAGTCCCGTAACAACAATCATTGTGATAAGGAGTTAGAATAAGGGTTGAAACAGACCGAGGCTGATCTAGGCGCCACGCCAGACTGGCGGCTCACCGCCCATAAATTTTGCGTCACATTGGCAAAATCGGAGCTGTAAACAGCTTGAAAGGTGCTAAAACACAATATTAGTGTCCTAGTGTGCATTTGTTATACCGAGTCTGCATACTAAATGATCTCCAGTTTGTTCCAGAAAATGGGGATGCGACAAACAAGAACTATGACTTGTTCAGAGTTCATTGTTAAACGTCAATGCTCATTGCCCATGAAGTGGGAGAGCCCATATTTTCTGTCCGCCAACGTGGAAATAATATACACGTTAGCTTTTGTGAGCACTACCAAAGATACGGTAATAGATACAATAAGATGAGACGGCGAGCGTGCTTTGCGTGCACAGATTTCGTACCGACACCTAGCGGCGAATACGCGGAAGTAATGAACAACTCAGTAATTTACCAAAGTCAAAATTGGGCAAAAAGAAAAGGTTGTATGTTGTTACACATTGTGTATTTTCTGTCTTCTCTTTAGTTTGCTTTGTATTGTTTGGGTTTTATTTCTCACGTAGGGGTTCGGAATATTTTGTGTATTTTCTGTCTTCTCTTTAGTTTGCTTTGTATTGTTTGGGTTTTATTTCTCACGCAGGGTTTCGCAACATACAACCTTTTCTTTTTGCCCAATTTTGACTTCGCTTATAGCCCTGCTGCGACCCCACAGTTTTTCTGTGGTTTTTATGATATTTTGTGAGTATTTTACCAAGCCATTATTGGGAAAATATTGGATTTTGTTCACTGTTCACTGTTAATAAAAAAAATGTTTGTTATAGAATTCAGAGTATTATTCTCTTCGACCAAAAGAGACAATGATTTTATTGTTTGGAGCCTCACTGGAAACAGAGCAATAATTGTGAACAATGTGAATAAAGCAACAAGTAACAAGATTGATCTCTTAGAGCAATGTGGTTATCATGCACCAGATTAAAAAAAAAAAACAACAAAAAAAATCCCCAAAACACAAAGGCTTTTACGTCTATTTTTGCCCATGCATCTTTTGTTCCTATATTGAGAGAAAAACAAAAGAATTAATGATGCTAATTGCTAAAGGCTTTGTTTCCCAGGTTTCTGCCCGAGTTTTTAATCTCTTCTGTATTGGTGTTATTCACTGTACTTGTCTGTGGTCAAACAAATGTGTCAAGTGCTGGGCTTTTATTGTATTCTTTGTTTTAGATTTTGTTTTTTTCCCCTAACATTTATTATATATATATATATATTTTTTTTGTGAGTGAAGGAAAGCAGATTTAGTTCCTCTGAGGGGGCAAAGGAAATAAAATACCCATGAGGGTATGAAAACGGGTGTGTGTGATTGGAGGGATGAGAGAAGGCAAGGAGAACTAAAGAATTGATCATGGTAATCCATTTATCGAGGTTGTAATTAACTTTTCTGTGAATGTGTTGGAACATTATGGCACATGCGATGTTAACAGAAACAAACGCCACTAAAAACTATAAAAACCAGAAGAAAAAAAAAAAACCCCAAAGAATATCAATGAAATAATCATAATATAGACCCTATTCAAAACCATGACAGAAACTCAAGGGCCCCAGTTCATTTGCCGTTGTTTATGACAAAACGAGGATCTTTCCTCTTGGGAGTGCTGTCAAGGAGAAGAGTCGTTTTTATGAGGACAGCGTGCAATGTTGAAAGGAGGGGTGATTATATATTTATATTGGCGTTGAGAGAGAGAGAGAGAGAGAGAGAGAGGAGAGAGGAAGAGAGAGAGAGGGAGAGAGAGAGAAAGAGAGAGAGAGAGAGGGAGAGAGAGAAGAGGGAAAGAGAGAGAGAGAGAGAGAGGGGGAGAGAGAGAGAGAAAGAGAGAGAGAGGGGGAGAGAGAGAGAGAGAGAGAAAGAGAGAGAGAGAGAGAAAGAGAGAGAGAGAGAGAAAGAGAGAAACAGACATACAAACAGGCAGATAGACAGACAGAGAGTTGGAGAGAGAGAGACTAGAGAGAGGGAGAGGCTAGAGAGAGGGAGAGACAGTGAGAGCCTGTCAAGGACGGAGGATGGAGCAGGAGGCGGCTGGAGAAAGCAAGGACACACTTTATTATTACGGGCTGATTTCTCTGACCAGGTACGTGATTAACGTCCTTTTACGGGGTGATTTCTCTGACTATATGGTCACGCCTTTTACGGGATGATTCCTCTGACCATGTGGTCAAGTCCTTTTACGGGATGATTCCTCTGACCATGTGGTCAAGTCCTTTTACGGGATGATTCCTCTGACCAAGTGGTCAAGTCCTTTTACGGGACGATTCCTCTGACCAAGTGGTCAAGTCCTTTTACGGGATGATTCCTCTGACTATGTGGTCACACCTTTTACGGGATGATTCCACTGACCATGTGGTCAAGTCCTTTTACGGGATGATTCCTCTGACCATGTGATCAAGTCCTTTTACGGGATGATTCCTCTGACCATGTGATGCGTCGAAGTTAGGCCGAAAAATGGATAAAAAGGACACAAGGGAGACTTTCAGCACTTTGCCTGAAATAAAGTTTGATTACTCATTACTGGGATGAGTTTGTTCACCAGCTTGAATTTATTCTCTCTGCCAGAGGAAAGTTTTTTTTATATTAATCTGACCACCTGTTCAGAGGCGCCTCGTTCTTTTGGTCAGCTCTGTGTTTGTATGCCTTGACTGGGCCATGTGCACAGCAAAAATGACACCGGAAAAAATGTCACAGGCAAAAATGGTACAAATAGACAAATAGGAAAAAATGGCATGCATTTTCATTAAATTATAATCAAATTACCAATAATAATTTTAAAAATGTGTATTTCATTAATATTTGTATAATAAAACGTAGTACATAATATATATTTAAAGTACGCAGGTCTCATTAAAAAAAATAAAATAGAAAAACTATATTATGACATACAAAATATAGTACAGTTAAAACATTTTTAAAGATTTGAACTTTCTCATGATGGTTTTAATACAAAACAATGTATTTAGAGAGCAGTGTTTATATTGTACTCATGTATGTGTGAGAACAGGTTTGTCTCTCTGTCTCTGTCTGAATGTTTCTCTTTCTCCGGCTGTCTCTGAATGCCTTGTTACTGTCTCTCAGTTTCTCTATATTCTCATGCGGGCTATCCGCTTCTCTGACTGTCTGCCCCTCCACTCTCGGTGATTGGCTGAAGAAGACTGTCTAAGGCGTTTCTCTGCTTTCAGCTGGGTGCACAATGTTTTGTTTCCTGCGGGTAAAATCAATCATAGTTCATAATTGTAGGGAGGACAAAAATAGCGCTTAAGTTAACTGGCTTTGTAGTCGTCCCATATTGGGCAAACTACACCAGAATCTTTATCTTGATTGAAATTCTACATTTGTCACGAGAATTCCTGTTTTTATCGTTACCGACTTTGTTTTCAACTGGCTTTGACCCCTCCAGGGATTCTGAAATGGTTTCTTGGTATGATATTTGCGTCACAGAATCTCGGCCAAGCCCTCCTACCCAACAGACCTGTAGGCAGTTCTTTACTAAATGGTTTTCAATGTCAACAAGTACGTCCGGTTCTGAAAAGTACAATTTTGACATTGGGTCCGAGTGACTGAGATATAAATACAGTCTAGGTTTGTAGCCGGAGGCTGGAGTCCATCCATTTTTAGTGGCGCGATATGAAATTAAAAGATGGATTTAGCTTTCCGTAGACACGTTTATAAAATTCTTTGAGTCCCAGTATTTGCTGAACCCTTGCAAATGTGACATGCAACGCCCACGCCATCGTCTAAGATGTTGGATTGATGAACATGATTTCGAAATTCAAAGTTAAAGAGAACATTAAATTTCACAATTGTTGGCAAAATTCCTAGTGTTCACAGAGAGTCACTGATATTACCATAGGGTTATGAAACACACTCCATGCACGCTCTTGCATTCTAAATAAAAAAAATACTTTTTAGTAAAGATGAAAATGGTTCAGAAGGCTGTGCTGAACTTGGATACACAGGGAAGTTAGCTTTAATCTTATTATAAAAAAAAATAGTGGCGTGAGTAATTCATTCTGGTGCAATTTAACCCTATTTTTTGCTCAACGCTGCCGCCCAAATGACAGTTTCAAAAATTATAATATTAATGTTCTCTGCTTTCAACTAATCTAACCCAATCGCTCTTGTATCGAACTAGTGTGTTTATTCAAGTTTTAGACATTTTTTGTGTGTGAAGTTATAAAAATGTAAAATACAATGATTTCTTTTTGTGCTCCCTTTGATAAGCCCACGACACGCTGAGATTGTATTTGACACGTGTTCAGTTGGTGCGCAGTGCCCTGCCGCGCAATAGCTCTGGAGCGAGACTGTGCGATTTTGTCTGAGTCGGAGAGAAGTGGAGAGAAAGGTCAGAACACTGGTTTATCCCACAGACTAATAAATTAACCAGACTGGAAACACGAGCTTCGGGCTGTGTCGTTTTTTACGGAATTTCCCGAGCGACGACTGTATAACCAACATGGCCGCCGCTCGGGAAATACCGATTCTAGTTCTATCTGCAGTAGAGATTTCTTTTTATTCGTCAAGATTGGTTGTACATGTATTAATTTCTTGGTGCGGAACCAAACTTCCGCGTTCAGTAGGCGCGTCAAAATGGTGTCATTCAAAATTGTAGCTATGCTGAAGCGTCGGTCGATACCTTAAACCGAATATGGCGGATGGTTCATGACCTTTCGCTGTTTTGTGACGTCAAACAATGGGATCTTCCAGTCTGCTTAATTTATTAGTCTGTGGTTTATCCCGGGTAACGCCGGGCACCTCATCTAGTCTTGAAAAGAAACAACAACACGTAGTTCATTTCCGCGCAGACAGGAGAATGATATAGCAGGTAGGACACCACAGCGTTTTTGGTAGGGTAATAGCGCTAAAGTAGACTCTGTTGCCTTCAGGCCCGTTAGCTGCATTACAGTATGGTTACCGAACTGCTTATTTCTCCCTCAAGCAGGTGAAAGAATTACCCCCAGAAAATACTCAATCAACGCAGAAAAATTAACTTAAAAGCCGAAAGAAAGGACAGATTTACGATTTTATCAGCTTCGTTTGCAATTTACTTTTTTTCTGTGAATCATTTTGTTACAAAATCTGGGTTGAGCGTCCGTGTAATGAAATAACCCGCTGGAAATTTCTAGGTAATTTTGGCAGTTTTGATCTAGAAGGTGGTGGTGGAGGCGTTTTTGGGATGGGCCACGTAAGCCTTTATTAATCAAACCTGCAATATCTCGTTTATTGACCCTCATTATCCAATCAAAAATCGCCTAGCAAGTTCATTTGACCAATCAGGCGAAGAGTCATTAACGCAGAACAAAATGATCTTTTCTCGGAGGGAAAGTTGGAAAGGTTTGCAAGGAATTCCAGTAACAAATTGTGAAAGAATGGGTTTGGATAATGGAGTAGGGAAATCTCATAATGTGCAGGAAGCCCAGAGAGGAGAAAGAGAGAGAGAGAGAGAAGAGAGAGAGAGAGAGAGAGAGAGAGAGAGAGAGAGAGAAAGAGAGAGAGAGAGAGAGAGAGAGAGAGAGAGAGAGAGAGAGAGAGAGAGAGAGAGAGAGAGAGAGAGAGAGAGAGAGAGAGAGAGAGAGAGAGAAAGAAGAGAGAGGACAAAAAGAAGTAAAAAGAAAAAAGAAATGATAGAATGAGAAATAAAAGAAAATTTCAGAGAATAAGACACACACATACAGATAGAGAGAGAGAGAGAGAGAAGAAGAGAGAGAGAGAGAGAGAAAGAGAGAGAAAGAAGAGAGAGGACAAAAAGAAGTAAAAAGAAGTAATAGTATTAGAAATAAAAGAAAACTACACGCACAGAGAGAGAGAAAGAGAGAAAGACGAGGAATGAGAAGTAAAAGAAAACTTCAAAGAGAAAAATACACACATACAGAGAGAGAGAGAGAGAAGAGAGAGAGAGAGAGAGAGAGAGAGAGAGAGAGAGATAGACAGAGACAGAGAGAGAGAGAGCGAGAGAGAGACAGAGACAGAGAGAGAGAGAAAGAAAGAGAAGAGCAGTCTAGAGAATAGGTTAGGAACATAATTACACTTTGTGAAAGCAGTTTTTGTTTTGCTCCCAGCAACCAGTGTAGGTTCACAGATCGTTGATCAGCCATTGTGAGCATGACAAAAGTAACCCCAGCTGTCCTCCAGTACTGGGAACAAACAGACAATATGTCCCATTTATCTTCATTGCCGAACACAATTTCCTACACAAACATTGACTGCGCCAGTCTATTTATTCTGCTTTCTCTTACATCTCCAGCATTGCCCTCATTCTTACAGTACCGGTAATTATAGATCTACCCCAGCCTTCCCCTTCTCTGTCTTTGTAGGTGTACTCTTTCTAGGTAATTTTGGCAGTTTTGATCTAGAAGGTGGTGGTGGAGGCGTTTTTGGGATGGGCCACGTAAGCCTTTATTAATCAAACCTGCAATATCTCGTTTATTGACCCTCATTATCCAATCAAAAATCGCCTAGCAAGTTCATTTGACCAATCAGGCGAAGAGTCATTAACGCAGAACAAAATGATCTTTTCTTTTCTCGGAGGGAAAGTTGGAAAGGTTTGCAAGGAATTCCAGTAACAAATTGTGAAAGAATGGGTTTGGATAATGGAGTAGGGAAATCTCATAATGTGCAGGAAGCCCAGAGAGGAGAAAGAGAGAGAGAGAGAGAGAGAGAGAGAGAGAGAGAGAGAGAGAGAGAGAGAGAGAGAGAGAGAGAGAGAGAGAGAGAGAGAGAGAGAGAGAGAGAGAGAGAGAGAGAGAGAGAGAGAGAGAGATAGACAGAGACAGAGAGAGAGAGAGCGAGAGAGAGACAGAGACAGAGAGAGAGAGAAAGAAAGAGAAGAGCAGTCTAGAGGGTTAGGAACATAATTACACTTTGTGAAAGCAGTTTTTGTTTTGCTCCCAGCAACCAGTGTAGGTTCACAGATCGTTGATCAGCCATTGTGAGCATGACAAAAGTAACCCCAGCTGTCCTCCAGTACTGGGAACAAACAGACAATATGTCCCATTTATCTTCATTGCCGAACACAATTTCCTACACAAACATTGACTGCGCCAGTCTATTTATTCTGCTTTCTCTTACATCTCCAGCATTGCCCTCATTCTTACAGTACCGGTAATTATAGATCTACCCCAGCCTTCCCCTTCTCTGTCTTTGTAGGTGTACTCTTTGATTGCCCATCCCGATCTCAGTCACGTAGTGTCCCTTTGTCTTTTCTGGCAATCCCGATAGTGGAACAACTTGTATGAACCGTCCATCTGTCTATCTATCTATCTGTCTGTCTTTCTGTCTGCCCGTCCGTCCGTCCGTCCATCTACCATCTATCTATCTATCTATATCTATTTATCTGTCTGTCTATCTATCCATCCATCTGTCTATCTATCTATCTATCTATCTGTTTATCTATATGTCTTTCTGTCAGTCAGACTGTCTATCTATCTATCTATCTGTCTGTCTGTATCTGTCTGTCTATCTATCTATCTATCTATCTATCTATCTATCTATCTATCTATCTATCTATCTATCTATCTATCTATCTATCTATCTATCTATCTATCTATCTATCTACCTACCTACCTACCTACCTATCTATCTATCTATCTATCTATCTATCTATCTATCTATCTATCTATCTATCTATCTATCTATCTATCTATCTATCTGTCTGTCGGTTGGTCAGCCTGTCTGTCTCTTTGTGTGTGTGCTTGCTGGATATGTGTGTGTGTGTGTGTGTGTTTTCGTCCACCTGACCCCAACAGTCTTGCCGCCCAAGGAGCCATGTATTTCTCTGTCTTTCAGCTCTGCCCCTGCGGGCACGGCAATAATTTAATTTTACT
This sequence comes from Onchidella celtica, assembly GCA_963931925.1. Taxonomy (NCBI): domain Eukaryota; kingdom Metazoa; phylum Mollusca; class Gastropoda; order Systellommatophora; family Onchidiidae; genus Onchidella; species Onchidella celtica. The sequence continues at coordinate 8,546,936 of OZ007569.1, read as the reverse complement.
TATCATTTGGCTACTGAAATGTGAATTGAGAAAGGGGAGAGAGAGAAAAGAGGACGACGAGGAGGAAGAGAGACATAGAAGGAGATATACTGAAAGAGAGGAGAAGTTGATGAGATTGAGAGAGAGAGAGAGAGAGAGAGAGAGAAAGAAAAAGAGAGACTGGTCGCACGCCAAACGAGGTGATAATCGGGTGTCATGGACTACTGGAAACTGATATTAATGGCACTTTACGGAATAGGCGTTATCAGAACTAGCCAGGGAATATGATCACAGTTGGCCATAGCGTGAGAAATTGTCGAGCCAGTCCCCTCTTGACAGTCTCTGAGCGTCAGGTCTATCATACAGGGCTCTACGTTATTGCCCTGTGTCAGACACATGGACAATATAAGATGTTAGTTCTCTATGACGGATCGAACTAGTGGAGATATTGGGTAGGGTAGAGGGCAGTAACTGGATATTTCAAAATTTTCATGTGCGGCATGATGGTCTGGGCGAGTGAATGATCAGAAAGGTGGTAGAGGAAAAGGAAGAAGTACGAGGAAACAGCTCTCTCTTTCTCTCTGCCTAGTTCTGTCTGTTTGTCTGTCTGTTCATCTGTCTGATTGTCTTTCAGTCTATCCGTTCGACAGTCCGCCCGCCTGGCTGTCCATCCATCCATCCATCCATTCATCCCGCCAGCTAGCCAGCCACCCACTCATCCATTCATCCATCCACTTACTCATTTGTCTGTCTGTCTATCTATCGGATAGTCTTGTATCCGAATAGAACAGTCATGAAACAATCAGCATTTCATTCATATGAAAAAAAAGACTTTGTTTAGATTTGTTGGAACTCTGAAAAACGATATGAAATTAATACTTGTTGTTGCAAAGGATATTTTTGAAATTTATTTGCAAACTCCCTACATTACGTATTCAAGCCCCTATGAGAATACATTATGAATAATATACGTGTCCCACCATGCTGGCCGTCTTTCGTAGGACCTCATCAGTTAAAACATGCTTTGTTGCACACTGGCATCACGAACCCGTGTGTGGCATGGGCAGTTCCATGACACGCACAACGATCTGTAATATGTATAATGATAGTGATGATGTAGTGACCGGCGGTCAAGGTGATGGATGATCAAGTGACCATCAGTGAGGGGAGACCTGAGGTTAATATGTCGCCGAGGACATGAGACGCTAATGATATAGGATAGTGGTAGGGAGACATAGTCCAATTGCAAAGCCAAATAGGCCCATTGCGCATATCGGCCATCTTTGTTGTAATGACCGACGCATAACCATGGCGATAGTAGCATTGATTTTGATTCGTTAGCTGATTTGGACTGCGAGCACTTGAAGTCTCGTGAACCAGCCGGCAGCGAGGTAAAATTAGTTCACTTTCACTTTCTTTCCCCTGTTTACACGGATGGTAGGTAATGTGACCAGTTTGGATCCATCCATTCCACCCCTGTCATAACAGCCAACAGTACTGCAATGCAACCAGTAGAAATTTTAACCGCTAGACATCATCAGCTGATCCGCCAGCCATTTTAAGTGTCGGAAGAACAAAATAAAAACACTCTGTGACGTCATTTGCAATGGGCCTACAGAGAAAATACTCAGTTGTGTTCACTGTTCAGCAGCAGCTTTCTATGTAAAACATTTATGTCCCACCAGCAACAGGAAATGAAATATTATTGTTGTCATGAACGAGATGAGTCAGGGTATGGGGGACTATAGCTCTCCGACTCACACTCGGACTATCAATCATACAAAATAAACAAAGCAACACGAGAACAACTTTTAGTCAGGCCGGAAGGGCCATATAAATGTATTACAAATTCGACTGCATATTGAAATAATTATGGGTATTGCATTCAAAATAGCAACTGCAGAAATTCAAACATTCCTACATAAGTAGGAATAATAAATTATATTTGTATTTGTATTTTGTATTTGTATTTGTATAACTCTTTAATCCCATTTGGGAAATTTTGCCTTTGTGCCATTGCAGCCCAGTTATAACTGGAGCAGGCACGTCGTCGCCACAGTGCAGCGCCGGTCGGCGTTTTTTTTTTTGGGGGGGGGGGAGATGAGGGGGGAGGGGGAGGGACTGGTAGAGATGAATTTAATTTAATTTTGCCCGGGCAGCGGCCTGTCCGGCCTGCTCTTTACGATTTCCAACTGCCAAGGTATCTTTAACGTGCGCAACGTGCACACGGGCCCTCCGAATTTTTTCGTCCTTATCCGAGAAGACTAGGTACTCGATCCTACCCCTCAATAGAATCAGGGACACGAAAATATGAGAAAAATCCCAAACTTCCAACATGCCTGCATATTAGTATTCGCTTTTCAATGGCGACTGCAAAACTTATGGTTTCCCAATGGGGAAAACCGGTATGGAAAATTTCAAATCACTCAAGTCTCGCTAACATGCAATTAGGAATGGCATATAAATCATCAAATGAATGACTGGTTCACAATGCACGGAATCGCTCACTAAACAAGTTGGTGTAGCCAATCAACTGCAATTGCTAGACAATTCCACTCTAAGGATTCCAAATGTGAGTGTTAACACAGCTCAGCTTAAGAGCACAAATTAACAGCTACTAAACAACATCTATCATATTATTCTTATGTTCTATTTTCCCGCCATTATATTTGGCGGAAAGCTGGTCTTCTTATGCAACAGTTCCTGGCACACACACTATACGTTCAAACTCATCATTATGTCGCTCGCATGTCCAGGCGAGCGAGAATTCTGAATATGGCTGTATGCACACTAAAATCTGGTGCATCGAGACTCCGTCACTGCTAGTTCTCAACACACACAGTGTGAGCTTTTTGCCCATGTCTTCTCCTTCTCAGGTGGGAGGCCACCGGAATCCCTCATTCTTGCCAATGCCAAAAATATGAATCCACTGGGAAATGTTGCGTGTCTGTTTTTTCCCCCCCCGGAGGTTGCTGTGGGGTTTCTCCTCTCGTTAGTCGACCCGGCCCTAACGACAACATAACAAGTTTGTCTTACTAATTAACCACTTTAATTCCCAAGACTGGCCTGCTAATACTCTCTGACTGTACTTCCGGTCACAGGTTTGGTTTCACCGTTAAAGGCCCTCAATTATAGATGAAAAACCTAAACTCACAGGTTCTAAATTCCTAGTTACAATTTAAGGTAACTAAACGGTTTACATCTCCAACCCAAGTCGAAGTTGCGAAAACTGAACTTTCACAGCGCTAATCGTCGAAGGGTTAACCCATTATTTAAAATTCGTGCTCCCACGTCTAAACTATCAACTCCCCTCTTATCCCTACTCTTTCCACTTTTCACGGGCTCGAAGTTCGTGAACTCGTTAATACTCTCCCAAACCAGCTAAATGAAGGCCATCAGTTAAAACATTCCATGCTCGACAAAATTAGACAGCTCACGGACTGACGAAAAAAAGAACTCACCCTACGGCTCGTGACTTATTGTGTCTCACCTTTCAGGATGTCCGTGTGACTCCAAATAAGGTACAGACAGGTTATGGGATCAGATTCCAGTCACACGCCGTGAGCATCACCAGTTAAGTGATTATTCAGTTGAAATGTGTGTGTGCGCGTGTGTGTGTGTGATGAGAGAAAAAAGAGAGAGAAAGAAAGAGAGACTGCGTGTGCGTGTGTGTGTGTGTGTGTGAGAGAGAGAGAGAGAGAGACAGAGAGAGAGAGAGAGAGAGAGAGAGAGAGAGAGAGAGAGAGAGAGAGAGAGATAGTTTTGGATGTAGCCAAAATATAAATGGACACACATGGAAAAAAAAAGAAATTAAAATGAATTAATTCTGTTTAAGAGATAGGATAGCGGGAGACATGAAGTTACTATCAAATTTTAGAATCCGCCTACCCACTCACGTCAGACAAATGAATGAGGAATGAGTGAGTGGTGCTGAGATGCTGCAAGTCATGCCCCCTCTCCCCCTTCCCCTGTCCCGTCCCACGCTGCTGATACATTTCATCACTCACTACAGGCAGAAATGGTAGTAAAACACCAACTATTGCAACTGTTGCAACAACAACAACAACGAAAACCAAAATAAACAAAGAGGAACAGAATAATAATGCCGGGGACAGGGGTGGGTTGGGGGAGGGGGGAGGGAGGGGGGGGGGTTGTATGCCATGCTATGTGTTATATATCCATATATAATCAAGGGAAATTATGCATACATGTACTTACTTAGTTACTGCCCTTGATTAGACTATACTTAATTACGTAGTAAGGGAAATAATTTACCTCTTATTCGTTGTGTGATTAATTAACACCACCACTTTACCCACACTACTTTTCATGTTGCATTACTCTCAGTAGGTCGGTTATACATTAGGTCACCTATTCTAAAGTATGAAAGTGTGTGATTGACTTTGTCTTTATTGATATTTGGTGACACTGATTACCCTATGCATTATTATGTACATCTACTGCGATACTGTATATAACTGATGACCTGTAAATATTACCAGAATAAAGTTGACCGTCATCACGGCTGCAACTGACTTCTCTTTGTTTGTTATCACCACATAACACCATGGAAAAGAAAGACCGCACAGGCCAATCTAGGCTGAACTGACTTTTAAACATCATTTCATAGAAGGAACTATACTTCTTTTATATTTGGGTTATAATTTCGTATGACTAATACTAATAGTTTCTGTTATTCATCTCAAGACCGAAATTCGAATTTTTATTTTTTATTTTGCGTATACGGACGTTTCCCAGAATACTTCGGTTTACTGCTTCTACCCAAGCGCGGCTGAAATGCTTATAGGATAGGAAGATTGGGGGGTAGAGACAAAGTGATAGAGTTATTAAGTTACCCCGACGACTTTAGAAGTCCCAAGTGCACAACTCATTCCCCCGAGACAGTGATGTGCAGATCAGATTACTTCATAAGCTCTTTAGCCCGTGAAATATTGCAGTGCGACGGTTTCTTTGGATCAGAATCCCTTCTTTGGCACAAGACGATAGTGGCATTTGGTCGATAATCCGTTCCAGCCCCAGACAAAGTGATGGTGTATTGAAATGATCCAAGTACTAAACAATTTGTTTGATCTGAAAAATTATAGTCCTGACAAATAGAAGTACACAGACTAATCTTTGCAGGATGGGGTTGCGTCTGAGGCCGATAGTGTTGGGCAGTGCTGAGCTTTTTGCACTTTTTATTACGGAGTCAATGAATTCAGTATATTGACATGTACACTGGCCAACATTGTCAGTAAACGATGAAAACTTTCACCCAATCAGACTCAATATTACCAAAGATTTTAAGATAAAATAAGTTAAGACTAGGTAGGACGCGATAACCATCACTTTATCTTGAGGGAAATTCTTTTTCACACAGTGTGTAATAGCACATACATGGTAGACACATCTTACGTAATATTACATGAACATAACACATGAAGTAACATGGCATGTAACCTTAATAATCCATTGATTAATGCCCTCGCGAAAGCTTTATGCGTGTCCTTGTTCTTTTAGCATACTAAAAAAAATAGTGCTTTGATTTGGCACCATTCACAAAAAAAGACCACTTTAGACACTACCACTAAAATAACGCACCGCCGCGTCCTTTGTGACCAGTTCTTAATTTTGGCATGTTCCCAAGTTCTATGGGTAGATTGTTTACGATAGAAACTGGACTTGCTGGCTAGTGCAGTCGCTTGTCACAAATCCTACCCTGTATAGATCTTCATTCGCGCCAATAACACTGACAATGCCGGCTTGACCGACAATTGAGCGAAGCCGGGCGGAAATTAATGTCACTTTATGTTTTTTTTTTCCCCTTTGGCTGATAGTAGTGATAGACACTTCTGAAGTGTACTCCAGTCGAAAACGCGAGACCACATCAGAGGAATCTTTGAAATGTGATGCACTTTCGTTTGTAGAAATGAAGAACATGTCAGCCCCATTTGGAATAGAAGAGAGTCTCTAACACGATTACAGTGAGTTGGCTTTGATCAGGGGATGCGTAAGGCGATTACTTCCGGTAGAGTGGCGTAACCAAATGAGCTGGTGGCACCGTGATTCGATTTGACCCAGAAAAAAGTTTATTTATTATTTGTTTTGTCTGCAGTTGTATTGTTGAATCATTTTCAGTTGAGCTTGTAAGTAGATGTCATTGTGATTGAGGAGCAAGAGATACATGTCTGAGAGGAAATTGTCTGGGAATTAAACTTCTGTGGCCCTTGAAAAAAAAAACACAAGAAAACAGCGAGACGCATTTCTTCGCTCTCCTCCTTTTTAAAAAATTCAATTAAAAAAAAAATCCGGTGACACAACAATACATGTACAAAAAAGTCAAAAGAGGAATTTGTTCATTAACATTCCACTTGCCAGCGCCCAAAAGTTCTGGCTTTCATACTCCTCAATCCTTTTTCAGAAGCTCAGAATACGAAACTTAAATAAAGTAGGTTCCCCAATAGACCGTGGAGGGCGCAGTGTGGTCGTTATCGTGCCGACGTGCCGTAAAACTCCGAACTCAAACCTTATTCCTTTCAGGTATGATTATTACAGTTGCTTCAGGTAGTGAGTGTCAATCGAAAGAGAGAAACATTCATTTTTTTACGACATGACTTTGGCGCTTTTCTGTAAGTATACAAGCGATTTTACAACTTTGCAATTCACAATCATACATTGCGGACACTTGAGGGGTTAATTATTTTGAGATTATAAAAGTTATCCAGTGCAGTGAGCCAAGCTAATTGCCAGACCCGAAAACAGGACAAGAGTTCCTCAGGCGATTCTGAATTTTGAGAAATTTGCGGTTGGCAATGCAGGTAGAGTTGGGTAACATACTACATTGCCTGCTGTTATTGTGGTAGATGTTTCTATGCAAAGAAGCACTTTTCGTTGAAGCTCCCCGTATGACTGTTTGGCGTTTGATTAGAACAGTTGTGTGTGTGTGCATTGAAGCACAGATTAGATGAGAAAGAAAGAATGTAGACTGAAGAAAGACAGAGAGAATGGAAGAACGTGAGGGTAAGAGGGGAAAATACAGTGAAAGAGAGTTAAAGAGGAAAAGACAAAAAGGGTGTGGAGAGAGAAAATGGAGAGAGAGAAAGAGAGAGAGAGAGAGAGAGAGAGAGAGAGAGAGAGAGAGAGAGAGAGAGAGAGAGAGCAGGCTGCAGTTAGTTCACATTTGATTTCCAAAATAGGAACTCTGTTCTCTGCTTAATGTCTGTCCCACGCATCCATACACACCCAACCCTGTCTCCACCTCTGCCACTGACATACAGATCTCCTGTCTCACTCAACCAGCTTCCGTCTCCCCATGGCAATGTTGAGAGTTGTCAGCGGAGTTGACTGTCCTATACTCGGAATGATGCTTATTACCGTAGCGTCTGTCACTACCAATGACGCGTCCATATATTATTGTGGGTTTGGAGACCTCGCTATTCAGGAAGACAGATGTCGTGTTGTCTTTCCTGCTTATCTGTCTGATGTAGCTGGCGCCACTCACGGGCAGAATTCCACCTTTTCTTATAGTACGATTCCGTATTAGTCACAGAAAAAGTAATCGTTGTTGGCCAGGCTTTTTTCAGTGGCTCGAGTATTTCGTCACTGGTACAGCTGTCTGGTAGGGTGATCGGGAATACCCGAATATAATGAAAGTGACATAATAATATATATCCATTTCCTGTCACAGTCCTGATTTGGATATCAGTGGCATGGTTTTCATGCCAATCGAATCTGTCAACATTCCTGTAAAAACTGATACACTGTTAATTATATTTAGCCTTGTTTTCTGTCAGAGGGAGGAATGGGAATGTCACCTTTTATGTCGTCTTTACTGTCGGCGATGACATAATTTTGACAAATTGATACCCTGATGCAGCCAAAACTGGGGCAGTAAATTTTAATTGTCATTTCCAGTTTGTTCATTTTCATATTAATGTCACTGTAATATCCGTGTCATTGGATGGCCTTGACTCTCTTTTTTTTATATTTTTTTCGAATACTTAGTGTGCAGTTCAGTTTACGGCTAACAGCAGGATTTCCTGTACATATACTTTTCTGCGCATAATTATACCCACAAAAAGTGCTCTTCTGTGACCTATAGTTTGATTATTGTACTCAGTGTTTCCTCGTAATGTGAGAGCGTGTGACGGAAAGAAAATGCGCAATATGGAGATCAGATCTGGTAAGCTTGGATGGGTGCTTAAAACAGAAAACAATGTTTTCACAGCCAAAAATAGTCGAATTGATTCGTAAAAACTTTTTATCTTATCATAGAGAAAAGACTAAAATGCTTTTTATGTGAAAAACGGAAAATTTTACGTATTATGACCCATAATCGCAAAAGTTCGATTTCTTCAGTAAGGTAACTTTTGACATCCAACTCATTTCACCTGTTCGCGCGACATATTTTTTTCATAATTATATTTGGTTATTCTCTCTCTCTGACCTTGGCGTCTGTCTCTCAAACGCCCTGTCATGCGTTTGAAGTACAGTAGCAGAAACAGCATCACGAACATCACAGACAACAACAACAACAATAGCAACAACTAAACAACGCCTCTGTGACATTTTTCTACATGTTTTGACAAGGAAGTCCCACCCCCATAGTTTCTTTCTTTCTGTTTTAAAAAAAAATCTCATTTATTTAATAAATATCGTGTCAGTTTAATACGGCTATCATCGAATACGGGTTCCCTGCCAGGTAATCGGCTTTCTGCCCAAGCTGCACCATTTAAACACTTCAGCTATACAGAGCTGCTGCACAAATTCAAGCCAACAGGCTGGGCGACATCAGCATTAATTTTGTTAATGTGCAAGAAAACCCAAAGTAATAACTCGGGACTTTGGTACGTTTCAACTCCACTTTTTGCATAACTGAGAAATTCGTCGTTAAACGTTTGCGGCTTTGGTATTGTGATAAGGAATTAGGATAAATCGGGACAGTGAAACAGCTTGATAGGTGCGACAACGCATCTCTATGAAGTGTTAAAGTGTGCATTTGTTATACCTCTTCTACCTCCTGAAAGACCTCCAGTTTTTCATAAAATGGGGATAAAGCGGACAAGAACTAAAGAGCTGTCCCCACCGAAGCACTTTCGTACCTGGAGTGGAACGCTGCATTATAATCTATGAACAGTCATTGTAATGTATGTGACACTTGCAGTGAAGAGCAATTATGTGTCAGGGCAATGGCTTGGTGGCCTAATTAAGTAAAGTAATTAAGATCCCCCCCCCCCCCCAAAAAAATAAATAAAAATAAATCTGGTTATCAGCTTGACTTCCTACAGTCACCGAGATTATAATTAAAGTACCAAAAAAAAAAGAAGTTAAAAACATTTTAGGTTTCCACCTTGAGGTGGACTCGATCAGTCCTGGACATTTGGTATCTCTACGACCCAAGACAGTGGAGGGTTTAGAGGAGAACGCCTCACAAGTCTTAGCTTATTATGTATTATGATTGTAGTATCGGTCCTGATGTTCTCGTTGGTACTCAATCAGTTCCAGCTCTAACCAGGAATCGCCCGCTCACCCGTGTAAAGCTCCAGTATTCGGAGTCATCAGAGACCCGTGACATTTTCCAGCATCTTATTTTTGCGTTCTGGTCATCAATGTCCGAGCCTGAATGGCCCGTAAAAATAGCCGTAAGTTAATGGAGCTTTTTCTGTCTGATGTGTGGTTTTTGTTCCGTATGCAGCACAATGTCATGGTGACTTGGCCTTGAGATTAAATAGACACCAAAATAGAAACATGTCCGTTCATTAAATAATATGACTTCAGTATTAATTAACACTGGGCCACACACAGAAAAGGTTACTAAGCGTACAAGACTGCTAAACCTGCATTCTCTCGACTAGTTAAAATGCTGTTCGTTGAATGGTGGTTACATAGTTGCAATGTCCTATTATATATTAAAGACTACAATGTGTCCAAAATGGATGTGTCCACATAATTTATGGCCCAAAATTGAGGCGGTACATAAAGTTTCATTATTTTTGGTCTCGTAGTCACGGAGGTCTAGGTGCTTACGTGTTCACCTTGTGGCTCCGTTGCAGTATGAAATCCGGACCAGCAGCCTACTAGGCTCAGCAGCGCTTTTTGAAAAATATGGCCAATTTACTCGTCTGAACTACAGAACTTACATGAGCATAAATTACATTTCAAGAAATAAAACTGCATTATTATGTTGGTAATGGTGTAAGTATTGGAATATTTTTGACTGGAATTTAATTGTTATGGGAAACTGATAATCACAGTGTATGCTATTCTGCTGAGAAACTCGAAATTCCACCATCACTATTTCCCTTCAAAATATAACAAACTTGAAATATACTTCTATTACTTACCAGTAAAACCAGTCCTATTTCTGATGCGCTGCACTGTGAGAATTCAGTTTGCTTGGGAGTAATTCTCATGGATTTTCTGTGAGGGGAAATTGATAATAAATTATCCTTACTTTTTTCTTTACGATTTGTGTTAGAAGTCTTATGAATTTATTCGTATCATGTGAGAAAAAGTCGATAAAATCTGTGCGACTTTTTGTTTTTTTATCTTTTTTTTTCATTTCACCAGTGGGCGCTGAATTCAGATTACAGTGTCTCTCTCCCAGTATTCCCAATCCCAGTGTCTGAGTTGTGATCTTTAAAAAGCGTCTTTTTTTTTTTTTCTTTTATCTTTCTTCATACCTTTTTTTCCTTTTTGTCTGTGGGCAGTTTTGTCGTTCACGCCTTTCATTCTTTCTATCTTGTATTCCTTTCTAGATAGTGTTACATTCATTTTCCGCGTCTACATTGGACAGTCCTTGAAATTGCATTTCAAGCTGCAATGCCTTCCTTCCCCGCGATTTCTTCTGGAAAATTCTGTCTGTGGGGAGGGAGGGAGGTAAATTGTGCAATTCATCCCAACAAAAGCTGAAAAGTCTTCGGTAAATTAAAGGGTGACAGAAATGATTTGCGCCTGTGAAAGTGGGCGAGGATAATACATCAAAAAGATTTTGAAAAAATGAGAGTTAGAAACGTGACAGTTTTATTGTTCTATGATCGAAACCATGAAATTGTCTATTTGTACAGATCTGAGAGCTGCGAAATCCGTCGAGAATTCAATTTTTAAGGTGTGAAGCCTCAATTTATTTACAGTTTAAATTGCAGTACGAGGAAGGGGAATAACCTCGATTTGAACTGTAACTGACACTTACATTGTTCATCGAGCAGACATAATTATTTCTGTTTAAATATTTGTCTGTCAGGTTGGGCTAGGTCCGAATTCTACCTTGTAATGAAGCCCTAGAGGGAAATTTACCCAGGTTTTGTTAGTGTATGATTGTGGTGTGCTGCCTCAGCCACAAAAACACCACAACTACAGTGGAAAACTGCAACTTCAAGCACCTTATCAGTAAGGCGTCTTCGCATTTAACACAGCATTCTCACTCTGTTTAGGACACGTTAATTTCCCCATAAATGAAAACAATTGTGGTGTGACCGTCAAACCGATAGATGGATGACAGACAGATAGACATACATTATACTGATAGGTAGATAGTCGGATGGATACGTGCTTGGATGGATGGATGGATGGATGGCTGGATGAATGGACAGATGAGCGAATCGATGAATGGGTAGGGACAAACGGACGACAGACAGACATAGATAGACACTTAGATAGACAGGCAGACAGACAGACAGATAGACAAACAGGTGAATGGGTGGATGAATGAATGCATGGATTGGTGGATGGATGGATGTATAGATGGTGTGAGAGTAAGAAAAGTAGGTGTAAATGAGGAAGAATCGACTGTTATCTAGGAGTAATGTATTGCCTGAGATGGTAAAATTGGTATCGACGGATTGAGTCAAAAGCAAATAGGAAGTCAGGACCACAATTTTCACAGAATGCACTTTATCATGACCCTGAGTACCGTCCCCAGCTCCGGCTTTCTACAAAATTAGATAAGTCATTTCTAGAACTGACACTTTTATATAAACAAGGTCTAGAGACGAAAAAGTTGGTCAAATGATTGCATTTGTATACAGCAATTTACAGCAAGTGTTGAGAGTAACAAATTTTCTGTCTCTAATGGCCCGATTGTGTGTTTTAGGTCTATATTTTAGAGGGTTTACTGCCATTGGCATTTACATCTTACTTTTCTTGTTTTTGTTTCTGTGTGGTTTTGTGGTAGGTATTTTTTGTCTTTTAGAATTTTGCTCGGGCAGCGGCGTTGTTCGCCTGCTCTTCTCGACTTTTAATTGCCAAGGTATCTTGAACGTGCCCAACATGCACACCGGCCCTGCGAATTTTTGGTCCTTATCGGAGAAGGTGCTCGATCATGCCTACCATAGGATCAGGGACAGTAAAAAAAAACAAAAACTGGAGACACGGTGGTCTAGAGGCAAAGTGCTCACTACGCATGCCAAATGTACCGGGTTCGATCCCCGGTCTGTGCAGGCATAATGGATTTTTTTTTCGGTAAAAAAAAAAAAAATGGCCTGATTGTAGGTTTGATAGAATAGACAAAGTTGGGGCTGATAAATGCAACTTAATTTAACATTATTTTAATGGAAAAAAATATTCAACAGTCAAAACTCTTCCCCGACGGGTTGTGTGCATGTTATCAAAGTAAAGTCAAAATTGGGCAAAAAGAAAAGGTTGTATGCTGCAAAACCTCGCGTGAGAAATAAAACCCAAAACAATACAAAGCAAACTAAAGAGAAGACAGAAAATACACAAAATTTTCGGCTTTCGCCTTTTTCAAGTGAAAAAAAAAAAAAAAAGACTTGTGTACCTTTTTTCTACCGACATTAGTCAAGTTTTGTTTGTGTACTCTCCCCCCCCCCCCCCCCCCGCGGCTCTTGATTATCTAATTGTATGTTTGTCTGTAAATGATTAAGGTTGTTGTTAGGGACGCGTCTATTTGACAATATAAGCCATTGCTAAACAATAAACACAATTCAGTATTTTCTCTATTTGGCTTTGTAATTGGATTACGGGCCTCTAACAACTTTCAATGATTAATTGTTGTCTACCCACCTCTCTCCTCTTCCCCCCTTCTTCCAAAAACATCATCACCACCAGCCAATAACAGCAGCAAATCACACTTATTCTTTATTGCGTGTTTTCTTTTTCAAAACCCGTTATGCACTGGAATAAACACAAAAAAAAAACAAAAAACTGGGAGAAACGGCAGTATCAGTGCATATTCTGCAAGACTGGAAATGTGCTCGTGGCAAGGGTTTCATAAGAACTGAACAGTAAAAGATCCCAAGACGTTTGGACGAAAACGGGAAACGAAATTATGGGAGTGTGACGGTTTCATTTAGCCGAACCCCGTGTCTGTGTGTCTCTGTGCAGGCGTGTGTGAGTGTATATATGTGTGAGGGAGGAAGAAGAGTACACGCTTTTATGCGCGTAAACGGATTTATTTTCATCGGTTCCTAATATTCATCACTGCAGTAATTCAGACATACAGTATTGATATTTTGTGCTTGTCAACCGTCTATCTCGTGTTTATCAGAGCACTAACTTGGAATTACGTTGGTTTTATATCTTAGTTATGCTGTTGAGTGGGAAGATGGTTCATGACCTCATATTTTGAGTGTCCCGACATAGCTCTGGGTTTTATGACGACCGCACACCGTCATTTTCTGATTAGTATGGTCGTATTTTGCTCGATTCAAGTCCTCATGGAACGTTTTTCCAGTTCGCCTAAGGCCGGTTGAATTGCAACCTCTCACATGAAAAGTGAAGTGCATTTAGCCTTGAGAAAGTGTATGAATGTCTGCAGGAAAGTAGGTGAAGCTGCAGCCTTTTCTCTTGGCGTGTCAAGGATTGTCTGGGGAAGTCCAGTTCAGAACGAACGTCCAATCCAGGAACTGCTCTTTCTCACTGATTGCATGTCGAGAGGGATGGGAACTTTTTATTTTGTGGTTAGTGTTTCAGGCTCCAGTTTGTCCAAAGTGAAGCACTATAAATTTGATTCACGCTACGTCGTGAAATGCTCATTTTTCATGGACAATATTGCAAACGCACAGGAGTTAGCTTTCTTGCCTGCAAATGGGCCTTGTCGGCGTCATATCATTTTTTTTTTTCTGCGCAGAAAATTGATCCCTCTATCTGTCTTGCTGTTTCTTGATTGATCGTTCCTCAGAGTTGATTTGGTTTCCTCCAGTGAGCGAGAGTTACACAAAACGTAGTCTGTCTTTGTTATAGATGATAGATGTGTTGCATTGGGAAAATGGGTTCAAATAAAAAAAAATAATTTACAAAGTCACGAACATGTTGAGAGAGAGAGAGAGAGAGAGAGAGAGAGAGACAGAGAGAGAGAGAGAGAGAGACAGAGAGAGAGAGAGACAGAGAGAGAGAGAGAGAGAGAGAGAGAGAGAGAGAGAGAGAGAGAGCATTTACACAAAGGGAGCTATTAATCAATTCACAAACTGAAAAATAATAACACTTTCTGTTGTTATTTGCACGATTCAGTTTTAGTTTCCCCATTTATCATTGTCCACCTCGTTACGTTGTTATCTGAAGGAGACACGGCCACGCCGTCTCTGTTTTTGTCACATTATCTTTCACAGAAAACGCTTTCTTGACTGAGTAATGAATAATAATTGCTACTTAATGTAAACTTATTGAATGAACAGTTGATGCAATCATTATTGAATGAACAGCTGGTGTTCTGGACACCGCAAATTGAGGCAATTCGTCTTCTGGGGATTTGCCATTTCATACGAGAATAGTTTTAGAACAGAGTCAGCATGACCAGGAGCCATGCAGTCGATTCACAATTGGGGATAGCAACAGATTCTTAGATGATAACAGTCTATTCAATAACTCTGATGTAAGCCCACCAGAGATAGAGAGACACTGAGGGAGAGAGACAGAGAGAGAGAGAGAGAGAGAGAGAGAGAGAGAGAGCGAGAGAGGAGGAGGAGGATTAGGGAGAGAGAGAAGGAATGAGAAAAAGGGAGCAATTGAGAGAGAGAAAGATAGGAGGAAGGAGAGAGAGAAAGAGACGAAATGAGAAAGGGAGCAATTGAGAGAGAGAGACACACACACACACACACACACAGAGAGAGAGAGAGTTTGTTTTTTCCTGCCTACTTCAAGATAGAATTAGCCGTGTGGCTTGGATTGCATGGAGGTGAAGACCTTTACACGTTTAGAAACGCAGCGACTGGTAATTCTGTGTTATGTCGGGTGTGAAATAATCTTTACTCACAGCTATAGCTTTCTGGCGTTTCTGTGGAGCACATTTGTCCGGTACATTCGGTCCAAGTGCTTGCATTACCCGGAAAGTCAATACAGGACTGGCCAGTGACAATATTTAGACTGGGCTCACGTGACTTGCCTTGGAAATGTGGGGTGAGGGCTGTTGGCGCTAATACCATTTCTGGTGGTAATAGAGGTAAATATCCGCCACGGTCTCTCCCAGTTCCCCAGGCAAGGTTAGGGACAGCAAATTCTGCCTGTGAAACCAGGACATCTGTCTTGCATTTGTCAGACGCGGAAAATCCCATTTATAAGAACACTACATATAATAATGATAACCGTTGTATTCATAGCGAGGAACGCGAGACACGCCGACCGTTCATGATCTTCTGGAACAGCATTACTGTATCTCATCAAACCATGGACAGGTTTCTGTATTTTTCTCGACCATAAAAAAGATTACGTACTATACAGATAGCCTGGTGGTTGTTTGCTGCCCTTTACACTCTGTTATTGTCATAGAACCTGATCCTTCATAGTTGGGCAATTCCTCCTGAATATGCTCTAGTGGATCTCATTATCATATCACGCGTTTCTCATGTCTGACAGTGAAGAAACTGTGGCAAGATCGTGCTGTTGATCATCAAATTTTGCCAATTCTACCGAAAGAGATAACAGATCTTGATTCCAAGACAGACATGAAAGTGTCAAGGTGTCTCTTTCAGAAGGCAAATTTTCCGGAAAAAATGGTGAGCAGTGGTACCATGATAAATGAAGCAAGAGTGTGATAAAGCAACACATTACGCTAATGATCTGATGCACAGTTAACAAAACACAAAAACAAAAACGAAGCTGTAATGCGAGCCCAATTCTTCCTTGCTTCAGCTCCACTTTTTGCACAACTGAGAAATTTCACTTGTGAAGTTTGCGGCTTTAGTATTATGATGAGTTCGAATAAATCGGAACTGTGAAACGGCTTGATAAGTGCCACAACGCATTTCAAACAAATGTCAGTGTGCATTTGTTATACCTCTTCTGCCTACCAAAAGATCTACCGTTTTTCTGAAAATGGAAATAGAACAAACAAGAACTGAAGTCGCGATAAAAAAATGCTAGCAATATAGCAAGTAATTATTTTCATCCTTAAAAAAAGGTGAACATTTCAAGCGCATATTTAAAAAAAATAGAGAAAAGCATTCTGTATGCAAATGGTAGCGTGCATGTTCAGTAAACTTGTGGCCAGGGGAAGAGTTTATGCTGATGTTGACGTCCAGAAAACAAATAAATAAAACAAAAATATAAGACTAACAGATTTACCGCCTATACCATGGGGCATAAAACACAATATTGTAAGGATAATCCAACTACCCCTACCTTCCACTTCCATAGTAGGGAAGTCTGTCGTTTCCTTCCTTCGGTATTCTTTATGGCGCCAAACCAAGACTACAAAGACAAAGAAAGAAACAGCTCGATGGGGAGCCCTTTTGAGGGCTAGCAAGCAAGCAAGAAAGAAAAGGAACAAGATCAAGAACAGGACAGAGGAACCCAAATGGGAGCCATTTTGAGGGATAGCAAGCAAAGAAGAAAAAAAAAACAGAGAAAAGGAACAAGATCAAGAACAGGACAGAGGAATCTAAATGGGAGCCCTTTTGAGGGCTAAGAAAGCCACAGAGATGACAGCAACAACAAGAAAAGAAAAAAGTGGGGTACAAAATGCCTAGAGCAGAGATCCTCCTAAAATAAAGACGTAAACACCAGAAAACGGGCCCTTTTTAATTTTGAGTCCAGTTACATGCTATCTACAGCGGGCGAGAAAGCAGTGAGGCCGCGTATACGTCCTGAGAAGTAGAGATAAGCTAATCGGATGGCATGCTGGGGGTAATTATAATACTCTGAGGAGGAGCAGGACTTAATTCCCAGTAGAAAGCCATAAACCAATGATTGTTGGTCCTGATAATGGTCTGTTTATCTCCCCGTGTTGTGGGATTGAAGGAAATAGGATGAAAGCGAGAGATTCAGTCTACTGGAGAACAGCGCGAAATGCTCGTGGACCAAAGATGTTCTGGTATTCTGTTGAAACTTAAAATATTGCCAAAAAGAGACAAGGTTGTAATGATGCAAAGCCCAATGCAAGATTCAACGAAGAAACATAACATTGATTCATGAATGAGAAGCAAAAACAACACAAGCTATTAGTCTGCTAAGATCTTCTCAGTGTGAAAAAAAAATACAATTACAGTTAAAACAGTTTAAAAAATTATTATATAATATATAATATATAAAGAATCTTTAAGAGCGACCCCAGTTAAATTCCCAATATTAAAAAGAAATATTTGCTCACATTCTGTTCAGCTTACCGTGCGATTTCGTGAGTCTCAAGACCGAAGTCCTGTAATTTCAAGCATGTTATTATTGAAATTATGCATACTTATTTTCTTGAAAATTTCCATTGGTGATAAGGACTAAACAAATGACTGCCCGAATTCTGAAAAACCCCGCTATAGTTACAGATCCGAGTATCTTTTACATTATCAGCAGAAACAAATTTGGTGCAGAACAGAAAATTGAAATGGTCCGCGTGTCTTCGTAGAAATGTAATGATCTTTTTAAGTTCAGCAGGGCCCTGTTGGCGGAGGTAAGTTTATTCTTTCCTGTGGCGTTTCCCATCATTAGGTCCTATTATGCAATGCTTGGACATCTTACAAATGCCAAACCGGTGCCAAACTTAAATATTTTAAATTTGTAGATTTTTTTTTTGTAGTGGGCGATTTACACATGTTGCTGAGTACTTTGTCCCGGGCTGATACATTAATGATGCAGTACGAATGCGCAGTATGTGGGAAACACACTGAAGACCACTTTTACAGAAAACGGCAGAGAGGCCTTGAAAGGAGAACACGCGATGGTGATCTTGATAATTAAGGAAACACTGACGTCATGAAATTGGGAGAGTACCGCCCTGCCATGTACCAAACGTATCAAGTTTCCCACTGCACGCGCACTCGGGAAATAGTCCGAGTGTGAAAAGGTCATGGCGGGAAATGCGCAAGCAAATGAGAGGAGAGAAAAACAAAATGGAGTGTGATCTCCCATGGGAAATCTGAGGCTGTGGGAAAGCATGTCTGTAACCAATCACTGTTTCTCATTCATCGGTATTGGATGAACATCTTTCCCTAGCGGGTAATTCGCACAAAGTTTGATATCTGGGCATGTTTCTCCAATTTCTACACACATATTTATCGACTAGCAGTGACAAGACAATGGCCAACATATAGGAGTTTCCATTATCAAAATAAAATTTTCATAATTTGTGGAAATTCGAAATATGAATAATATTTGTCATCAGGTTTTTGCAGATAATGTCAGCATTGATGATTAAAAACTCGTTTCATATTTTCTACATGTTGATCAATAACAGTGTTTTCAATCATATCGAGTAGTACACATATTGACTTTCTGTTTTGAGTGTGAAATATGCCATGGCTAGGAAAATCGGACAATCCGAGTTTGCAGACAGAAAAACAGAACAGCCTGATAATGAGTAATGCAGCAATGAGAGGGCCGAATGTGATATCCCCACAAACGCAATGGCCATTCCACTGTAATCTACAGTATACACAGAGGATCTTCATTCATTCAAAATTTCCCATATCTGGATTGGCAGTGGTATCTTGAGACATAATGATGATTTCATACATATTCACTCAGTCAAAATGTATTTCTAGTGCAGCTGCCCGGCTATGGGACCGAAAAGGTTAATTTGACGTGGGTGGACTGAAATGGCGTTCGGTTTTCTTTTCAGCACATGTGAGTACTGAAAATTTCTATTGTTTTTAACTTATCATAAATGCGGGCAGTGGATAGGTACATAGTGCATACATGTCTCTGTATCCTGGTTCTCAGCCATTTATTTAGTTTGATGAAGTAAATCTTTGAAATGGAATGATCATGGCACCTTTGCATGTTATCATACAATTATTGTACAGCGGTGGCATCCATCAGTTCAGATTTGATCTGGCAATGACCTTTGGTTGTGGAACCGACGCATCTAATTTTCATCTTTCACCTTTCATCTAGGCATTGTCTATCCACTGAAGTATGTAGCTCTCCGACAATAACTTCCATTCCTATTTGTCTGATGTCTTCCTCGTCCATGTTGTTCCCTCCCCCTTTTTAATATCATTCTGCCATCTTCTTCCTGGGCGTCCTCGTGTTCTTTTTCCGGTCCGTGGTTGCCATTCAGTGCAGCGTTGTGTCCATCTATTATCATTCATCCTTCCCACATGTCCAGCCCAATTCCACTTTTGTTGTAGCATGATTTTTACTATGTCCGTTAGCTTTGTTTGTTTGCGTATTTCAGAGTGGGGAATTTTATCTTGCAGTCTGGTGTTAAGCATTCTTCTTTTTAATGCCTTCTGGGTAGTTCTTAGTTTGTTCGTAAGTTATTTTGTAATCGACCATGTTTGGCAATCATAGCTAATCGTTGGAATAATGCTCTGGTTGAATACTTGTCTCTTACGGGGCACTGGCAGTTCGTGGTCCAGGAATATCCCTCTGTTTTTTCCAAAGCAGCTCCATGCTGCTCTTATTATAGAATCCATATCAATTTTTATGTTGTGTTCCATAAGTTTTGTCTGTCGTAGGTATTTATATTCCGTGACCTTTTCAACGGTTTTGTTTTCAATTATTACCTTTTCATCTGTTTCATAGTAGCTTACGTATTTTGTTTTTGTGTTCTGGGATTTTCAGGCCGACAGTCTTGTTCTGTTTGTTTATTATATTCAGGTTGGTTTCCATCTGGTGTACGTCCTCTGTGCAAAGTGCTACATCATCTGCAAATCTCAGGTCTTTTAGATACTCTCCATTTACACTTATGCATCTAATTTTACAAAGTATTTTTGCACCTTCTGAGAATGGTTCACTGTTGTTCTGTGCTTAAGATATTTGTGTTAGAAGGTTCGCTGCTCTAGGCATTGACACCTCGCTTTTCTTGTTCTTCTTTCTGTGTATTTTTTGTGGTAGGGATTATTTTATTTTTCTGCAGAATTTTGCCCAGGAAACGGCTTTGTTCGGCCTGCTCTTCTCGACTTTCAACTGCCAAGGTATCTTTAACGTGGGCAACGTGCACACGGGATCTCCGGGTTTTCGTCCCTATCCGAGGAAGACTAGGTGCTCGATGCTACCTACTCTAGGATCAGGGACAGGAATCTCCCCCCAAAATTCCAACATGCCTGCACCGACCGGGAATCGAGCCCGGTACCTTGGGCATGAAAGACGAGCACCTTGGCTCTAGACCACCAATCCCCAATCACTCTTGTTCTCCTACAGTACTGACAATTGTCTCAGTTGTTTTTTTTTGCATCTCCAGCAAGCGATGCGATTGTACTGTAGCATTGGCAGCTTAAGCCAATCACTCTTGCAGCGTTAGTGGAGTACCACGGCTGCTACTTTAGTATTAGCCCAAAGGCTAACAGGTATCAAAACCACTCGAGTTAGGCGCTCAGTTTAAAACTGAAACACGACTGCTGCCTCGATGTACAGTGAGTGCCCTGGGATTAGAAGGACCATTTTTCATATTTACTGTAATTTTGCACCCACCAGACTATTCTTTCAGTATTAATGCGATGTGATCTCTGCCCAGGGCATACACAATACCATCCCTCCTTCCCCTTCCCCTTCCGCCTTTAGCAGATGAAGACAATGTTTACATTGAGGGGCAGGGCGACTCTCACATTCCAGGTGGATATTATCTTCTATACTATATATATATTTGTGGACTTGAGATTTTTCGTTGCAAAAGGCTTCTGAACCACTCAACACTCAGACTTCAAATTTTATATGGTGCATCAGCATGGATCTAAGGGTGCACAGTTTTTAATAGAAGTGTAGTTTTTTTTTGTTGGAAATTTATTGTTTCCCCAATTTTCACTCGGCTCATTGACATGCTGTTGGTTTTTATGACATCATCACTTCCTGACAATTTTCGGTGCGCACGACTGCGCACTGTGTACTGTCCTATCACTGAGTTTTGGGGACGATCCTACGCATCTTGGCTTTTGTTCTTATTCCTTTCGGTCTAAAGTGGTGTCCTTTGTTGTTGCATCTCTTCTTATAAGCTATCTATGCAGCATTAATGCCTTTCTTAGTTCACAGGCGTCTTAAGTTTTACCCCCAAAAAACAACAACACAAACCTGTCCATCGAACGGGTACTCAGCTAGTCTATTATTATAAAAGTGAACTTTGGAGGCTATGTTAGCCTACTCCTCCGTTAATACTTAGACCACACGCTTCAAATTTTACAGACGTCGACAGTATCTACATATCCAGGTTTTCGTCACATAAAACATACGAAAACTCCTGTCCCTGAATTTATCAAAATAGATTGTTTCGGTCATCCTATTTTAATTCACCATTTTGAGTGAACCGGAAGAATGATACCATTTTGACGCACCGGCTGAACGCGGAAGTTTGGTTCCGCACCAAGAAATGAAACCGTTCGTAGAACGGGTAATTAAATAAAATAATTATGTGTGAAACTGTGGTGTAACAGTAAGTTCTATTAGACATAACATGGAATCCAAATGCCGTTTTAATGTAGCTTAGATCTAAATATACGGCTGCGCTTAGTATATGGAAATTTTGCAAGATATATCTTACGCGGGTCGGCTAGTTACCTATAAAAGATGTCAGGTTTGTGCAAGAAAAGAACTGATTTTTTTTCCATATCTCTGCCCCTTTCTTGTTCCAGCCGTAATACGCACGCACGCACACACACACACATGACCACCCACACCCACACATACTTATTTTAAACACACACAGAACAGAACAAGCAGGAACTCACGCAAATCCCCAATCTGAAATGAAAGAAAACCGGTATTATCGTAATGTCGGTGTCTGTACACCGGAAAACGTTCAAAATCACACGATAAAATGTGATTATGTTCAGAAATAGTCTGTGGCAAGCTCGGCCCGCATGTTGGTCGATATTTGTAGGAAGAATGAAAGCACCTCTCACATTTCGGAGTAGTTTCAAGGGTCGAAGGCAGTTTAATTAGTTGGAAAATCCCGTCTCTCGCTTTTCTTGCGGCACCCAAGGATGTTATCTGGTTCCAGATTTAGATATAGATCAAAATCACACGTACACACACACATTCTCACGCACAGATTCCGATACTAAAAAAAAAGACCCAGGGAAAAACTGTATGGTCGTTGTGGCGTTTGACACGAAGTTGAAAAAAAAAAAAGAAATTAAAAAAAAAAAAATCGTTCCCGTTTTTGACTTTATATTCATTCCTTTTGAATTTATGGTCAGTGTCTGTTTAACGTAGTTGCTGTGTGAAATAGAACTATATTTTTTTTTGCGGCATTTTAATGAATGCACTTACACGTAGTTACACAACTTCTTGGTTAAATATTCCATTGGAATTATACAGAAAATGCTATTGTTGCTGGGATGTATGGCGATAGGAGTTCATTTCCTCATAATTATTTACATTGAATTCAGTTCAGTGTTACCTCATGTTTTCTGCATTCCTAATTACAGATGATCTAAATTCAGCCTGTGATTTCTCGAGAGCGGAATTATTGAAAAGAAAACACAGCATAGAGAGCAAAATACATAGGGACTTGAACCAATTTTGGTCTCAATTTTGGGACTGTTAACACTTTGTTTTGAGACTGGACAAATCGTAGAGAAATTCTGCAAAGAGAAAACATAATTTTCTTATTCGTTCCAGCAGATCTGGCACAGAACGAAGAGCAAATAATGGCGAATATCATTGAATGCTAGTTTTAAAGCTGATTAAAAATGGTGATGGGATGACAACTTTATGTAACAGGTATGCATTTCATGATTATGTCACCCAAACCCATGAAACTGAAACAACAACAACGACAACAACAACAAAAACCCATCGTCGGTCATTACGCCGTGTTCCCATGGGAGATTTTCATCGTGAAACAAAAAGTAATTCTATGCCATAACAAAGAGACTAGTCTTTGGTACATTTGCATTCTGAATAAGTCAACCAGGTTGTCCGGACATTCTGTTTTCAAAACTATGAGGTCATTTGTATTTCCGTAACTGACATTTTGTCTGTTTCGACCGGTGTTTGACTGAGGAAGGTCGAGTCGCCACCATGGAATTTACAGTCTGTCACAATGGTAAACAACCGGCCGGCGTCGTCTTCGTCGTCTTCAGGAAAATACCTAGCTGTAGTATTTCCGGTTTGGAGGAATCTTTCCGGCCACGATCGCTGATGACGCTGTGAGAGCTTCCTGTTTCTGATCCATGTTCCGACCCTATTGTGTGGGATCCCAATGGGCTCACGTCACCCACAGATAAATAATTGAATTCTTGTACTCTAGTGTGATGGGTCATTTTACACACGCCCGTTTGAATCTGACATTTCAGTGATTCTACCAGGGAACCTGACTTCCCCTGATAATGTCCTCTATCAGGTTCTACATGCAACCATCATGGAAGGAACCGTAGTGTTAAATAATACGGTTGAATGGTATGGGCCTCCTGGTGGAATGGTACCAAATCAAGTTTGATTAAACTTACGCACATTCGACTTTTAGCTGGTAGGCCTTGGTGTTTTAAAACTTTAATTGCATTTCGCATGGACCATTTGACTGTTTCATGAGAGAAATTGCGCAATTTCCATTATTCTACAAGTTAATTTGTTTAAAACATAAAACCAAAAACTAAATAAAACCAAAAACGTTTCATTCCTTAACATAAGTGTAAAGCATATGCCGTACCCACCTTGAATGCCTTTGATATCCCGGGGTACCCCTCCTCCCCCCTCCCCACCTCCCCCCCCCAAAAAAAAAACCGACCGTACATACTTCATAGATAGCCCCTTCCAGAAAGTGCCGTGGGTGAGGTGATACCCAGAATTAGATAGCTCATCACATGCATGTACTATGGACAGTTACGCTCGTCCTGCATTGTTCCGTGTTATACGGCGTATCAAACAGATCACTCTAACAAGAGCTTTCTTTCAGAAATTGTAATGGAATTGTGAGAACATGGAACTGCGCACTGTCGCGATGTGGGTTAGATGGGGAGAATTCGACTGACACTCTTTCGAGGTCCGCTCCCACAATCGACGAACACACAAAAAAAAATACTTGCACTCTAAAAACTAAATAAATCAATTGCTTTGATTTTTAGCAGAACTGTAGGGCAGTTTAATTACAGGAATTAATGTAACAAATATAATTATAAATATAAATATCAATTCAAAGGCAACTGAATCTAACTAATGAAACTACAGCTTTCTATAAAGACTAACGTATTCAATCTAACCACTTGCAGGTCATATGAGTTAGATGCCAAATAGAATCCGCGCACGTGGCGACGGATATAACAGTTTAAATTCTATTAATTCAATGAGACATGTTATGATATGGACATTTCCTCTAGACACGCCATGGAGAATGCTTGTACAACCATGCGTTGTCTGGCGGTAGCTCTGAAACTGTCTTCAAAAGTAAGTAGAACGGTTCACTTTCATCATTACACATTAGTATGGACTCTCACCATGAGGCCCTCACTAGGAGTGAGAGCGCTGGATGTAAACGCTGTGGGTTTATATCAAACCAAGTAGCTTAGGCTCTGGAGCTTTAAATCAGGCTCCTCACAATGGACTGCTCAACTGCGTCTCTATGTCCCTCATCTGGCTGAGGACTATCGCCGACCACCTCGTAAATGGATTGTCTACATGTGGCCCAGAACTAAGTTCTGTATGGCCTTAAATACTGGACTGCATCTGCAGCTTACCGTCTAATTCCTGGATTGTGATTGGTGCAACCACTTCTAGCTCAGCTGCCGAACTGAGTTATTTTAAGTAACAGCCCTACGCAACGACCTTGGGTCGACATCAAAGGTCGAATCACTCAATACAATATAATGTAATTTTATAGCAATAAATTCTTAACATGTTCAAAACCCCGAGCTTTTACTCTGGATCACGGTATTTTCTGTATGTCAACAGAAGTCTCAATAACATTTAATTCCTACTCACCCCTTCCCTCTCTACTAAACCTAGTTCAAAACACGAGATATAAAAAGTGCTCAGTCATGCACACCTACGCTGTCCGTCTATCCTTCCCCACATCTTCTGTCTATCTATTATAAAAAAAAAACTGTTCAAAACAAATTGTTTACGAGACCAAGTTATGCTGGCTCGCACAATAATTACGTTTGTAAAAATTACTCACTGCTCTCTCACAAAAATTTAGTCAGTGGAAACATTTATGAATTAAATCTGTTCTTGACACGCACTAATATGCGTTGGTGCTGTTCTCTAAGTTGTGAGTATCTCATTCACAAGATAAAATACAGGTGGGGTATTTTGATTAGACATTTCGACCCATTAGAATGACAAGGTTCCATCTCTACTTTTTGGTTGCACTGAGTTACACACTACACTCTACTTCTGCAGGCCTTCTCCGTTGTGTGTCAAAGTATCAAACGGATTCGGTGGGTAATTTGTAAGTATTACTGAAAAGAAAGAAACAACCCTGTCATCAAAATCTATGAACACATGAAACTTCTTCTATCATCAATTTCTCAAAAGTGGATGAAAGGGATGCACAGTCTTTTTCATTCTGCCCGGGCAAAATTGAAAATTGAAATTAATAGGTTAAAAGTTATCCATATCATCCCCCCCCCCGGTAGAATTTATTATTCATTATTAAATATATATTGTTATTAATAAATATTCAAATATTATTTGAGTTGTGTGTAGTGTGAACTGATGTGAGTTGTGAACTGATGTGAGTTGTGGACTGATGTGAGTTGTGAACTGATGTGAGTTGTGAACTGCTGTGAGTTGTGAACTGTTGTGAGTTGTGAACTGCGCCTAACAGGCTGCGTTACAATTTGCTCTGAGATAGAGAGAGAGAGAGTGAGCGAGACATGGAGAGAGAAAGAAGCAGTGTAGTGTGTTGAGCGCTTCGCCAGCAGCTCCATTCTGCTCTGTGGTTGACATGTTGTTTCTGTAAAGCGCATAGAGCATTTTAAATGGATATGCGCTATATAAATGCTATACATTATTATTATTATTATTATTATTAAGGGGACGATTTGGCACCCCAGTACATTTTCGTGATACCCCAGACTGCAACAAATTAATACACCAAACAGCGACCCCATCCCCATGTTTCCTGTATATACATCTTGTGCCATATATTTTGTTCAAAATGGTGAATAAAAAAAGCAGGACCAGATTCAGAATCCCAGTCTGAATTTAGTTTTGTCAATATTTTCTTGTTTTTTTTTTTTTTTTTAAGTTTACACTCGTGATCAACTAACTGAGACCAGGAATTTTATTATCGAACGGCAAAGTGCAAATATGAGATTAATTTGGCTTTTCCGTTCTCGCCACCCCGGGTATGAATGAAGTCAGGAACAGCCGGCTCCAGCCAGGGCTTTATGGCGAGGTAAACAATGCGCATTCAACTGGGTCATCCCAGGGAGGTCACTCATTTCATCCGTGTGGGGACCGAACCATTGGCGAGGGCCATTAAGGCGCGTGGGAGAAGCCTCAGTCTCATGTGACTAATTTTTCCGGGGTAATGCAGGGTCATAAGATGGGAGAAGTAGCTCAGCCAAGTCCCGGCCTGGGGGAAGAGGACTGTGTGTTTCATGCTCATTTTGACAGTGCGAGAGAAAATGAAAACTTTCGCAACGTAACATGTCTGGGGTCATTACTTGTATCCAGATCAAGAGATTCTTGTTTTTTTTTTTTTTTTGTGTTTTGCCCTTATTTGTGAGTGGGTCATTCTGTTAAGTATACGACAAGGAAGACAACACCCCCCCCCCCCCAATGGTAGATCCCATCACAGAATTGTGCCTGTGACAAGCGGGAGTAGACTGTCACCCACGGAAGACACTGTTCTTCGATATTTGGCAACTCCAAAGGCAGCGAGTCTAATGAAGCCGCAAAAAATTCTGAGTACATTTGGTGTGAAAGAAGACGAAGGAAAACTTGAGCCGTCCCGTCCTTGGCCACTAGTTGACCCGTTTGTGTGAGCTGCAGATAAGATGAAGTAGTTTGTCGCACGCACGGTTTTCTTCACGCACCCAGATGTGTGGGGTGTGTGTGTGTGGGGGGGGGGGTAGAAAGGACGGTTGATGAGGTCTGGAGTCAAGACAAGAGTGGTCAAATGGGGGAAACTTGATGAAGCTGAACAAGTACGCGTGAAAAGTACGATACGGAATAGTCTGTATTGAGAAGCCGGAAAGGAGAGATGGGCAGGGATCTAGATAGATAGATATGAGAGAGAGAGAGAGAAGGGAGAGAGTGAATGACTGCGGGAGAGAGAGAGAGTGAGGGAAAGAATGAGTGAGGGAGAGATTGAGTGAGATAAATAGATAGATAGACAGATAGATAGATAGATAGATAGAGATAGAGAGAGAGAGAGAGAGAGATAGAGAGAGAGAGAGAGAGAAAGAGAGAGAGAGAGAGAGAGAGAGACAGACAGACAGACAGAGAGAGATAGAGGGAAAAAGAGAGAGAGGCGAAGTTAGTGAAATACGTGTATAACAAAACTAAAAATGAGTATTTGATAGGAAAAATTTTCTTAAAATGAAAATCGAAAGGGACAGAACAGATGTACAGAAGATAAAATTATGAAAAATATGGCAAGAAGTATGAATCTAGCAAAGATACGGACAGCCTGTAATTAAATAAAAACGCATATCATCATGCGGGCAGAATCCTGTGGGCTGCTGTGCGACAAAAACCATTGAATTGGACAAAAACCCAGAGAGTTCACGATGAAAGATTCTGGAGAACGTTTTAATTACTTTTATGATTTTAAACGCCATGAATGTTATTTTCGGATATGTTTGTGTTTTCATTGACGGTGAACTCACCCGGCAGAGAATGAGACTTTGAAGGAATTGGTTTGTGTTTGCTTCACGTCACAGGACTTGTGGTCCTATGAAATTTTGAATTGTATTTCGTCTTTCGTCGAAAGTTCCAAGATCATAATGTGTTTCGTTCTCTTAAGAGCTTCAGTTCTGACTATTTGAATTACTGCTAATCTTTCTCAGTGTGCATGCTCAGCCGCTGTTGCACTGAGTTACACACTACACTCTACTTCTGCAGGTCTTCTCCATTGTGTGTCAAAGCATCAAACGGATTCGGTGCGTACTTTGTAAGCATTACTGTAAAGAAAGAAACAACCCTGTCATCAAAAGCTATGAACACATGAAACTTCTATCATCTTAAGTATTTGAATTACTGCTAATCTTTCTCAGTGCGCATGCTCAGCCGCTGTTGCACTGGGGGAAGGGCCGGTTTTGGGGAGGGAGGAGGGGGAGGGGGCAGATGCAACGTCACAATTTTGGGTGACGTAACGTTTCCCCAGTACTGCTTAACTGCTCTTGTCCACAGCATCCGCTCCGCTATTTTTACCGAAAAATGACGTATGGAAAACTCTCTTTACCTCTACAGCGGTGAGAAGCCGAGCGGAGCGGATGCTGTCGACAACTATACAGAGGCAAATCGTGTTTTACGTCATTGTCCGTAAAATTAGCGGAGCGGATGCTGTGGACAAGAACAGAACTTTGTTCAATCTCCACTTTTTTACAAAAATTGAGATACGGCCTTAAGATGGCATCTGAAAGTGTGTTGCATCGCTCATGTACAAAACGGGAAAATATCTCACCTTTGGAGTAGATGTGAACGTGTTAAAATGTTGTTCTAACGCTTTGTTATGTTTCACTGCAAAACTTTACAAGATTTTCCCCAAACGCACTGCTGTGGAGATTATATAAAACAGAATTGGGACGACAATAAGCTAGACAAACCCATACAATGAAAGTCTTAGCCTTCACCTGATTCCTTGCTTAAATGGGTGAAGGGAAACTTCTGGAGTGCACGCTTGGCTGGGCACATTAAAAAAAAGAAAATGAATGATAATACTATCATACTTAGCGATCAAATAAACACATAAGCGTCTAATAAACGTATACACGGCTGGACACACAACTCGATCAACTGAGAAATAATGATATTTATTGTCAGCAATAAAAGTATAAATAGCTCCGTGATAACTATTAGCGCCGAAGAACTCTAGGCTTGAAGGCAAGTCAAATGGCCGCATATTACAATCATTTACTGAAACATTCTGTTTTGAGTTTGTGTGCGTGTAATGTTCGACAAAGTACAGCCTTCGTAGACAACGCCATAGTGGTAAATTAGATTTTGAAAGTTTGAGTTTGGAGAAAGTACGTCAACACCATAAAAGTCACATTGTGTTATGAAAAAGCAAGAAGATAGACAGAATATAACAGAATGATAGGGCAGAAGGAGAGCCTGGCAGGGGCGTCCACCAACCAAGGCGGCTGGCATTTTGAAGGAGGGGTGAGTCAGTGGTCGCATATACGGGAATTACTGCCTGCCATTTTTGTGATTTGGACCAGCAAATTCAGATAATACAATGTTTTATCGGGTGCGTTGATATGAGTGCGATTGCTATACAAGTGTTTGTGAATTGCGATGCTTTTGTAATAATTTCTCTCTTCTGTCTGTGCCCATGTCCACACTCCCATTGTAGTGTACCCTCAATATCACCCGAATACCCCAAACTGTTCAGCATCTACAAGCTGTAGCGCTCTCGGCTTATTGGCCCCATGGGTATATAACTTCATTCCACGCCATTAGATGATATAACAAAGTATACGGGAGATTGAATGTGTGCACGCGTGCGTTCATAAGGGAAGCTAAACTTATTGATACTGCGAGGGGAAAGGAAGGAGAAAGATGGAGAGAACGAAAGAGACTGAGTGGGAGAGAGAGAAAGAGCGTCAAAGAAAGAAGACAAACAGAAAGAAAGAGAGAGAGTGAGAGAGAAAAAAGGGGGAGATAAAAGCGAGCGAAAAGTGAGAGATAGAGAAAGAGAGAGATAGAGAGAGAGCGAGAGAGAGAGAGAGAGAGTAAGAGAGTAAGAGAGAAAGAGAGCGAGAGAGAGAGAGAGAGCGCGAGAGGGAGAGAGAGAGAGAGAGAGAGAGAGAGAGAGAGAAAGAGAGTGAGAGAGAGAGAGAAAGAGAGCGAGAGAGAGAGAGAGAGAGAGAGAGAGAGAAAGAGAGCGAGAGAGAGAGAGAGAGAGAGAGAGAGAGAGGAGATCCGGACAGTGATATAAAATTGATACCAGAAACGTGGAGTATTGATGAGAAATATGAGAAATTATAGCACATAAACGCATGAATAAAGAAGCTGACCTCACGGCTTGTTGCACATTATAGCAATATCTGGACATATTTGACCCGCCTTGGCTGTAAAGTGTCGGGGAAATCCCACATGAGCCATCAAATATTACGTCCAGTATTGATAGATGTCGGCCGGCGTAATAGTTAAATTATCACCGTGTTGGTGTGAGGGAATGGCGTCCAATCATACACACTTTCTACCATTAGCACCGGTTAACTGTCACCGGATACCCAGATATCTTTACAAAAAATCTTCACTCATAATTATTATTACAAAGTGCTAACTACACCGGACAGTGAGGTACGGTAATGCTGGTAGAGCAGGAACTGTTACTTACGTTTTTCTGAGCTCAAGTTCTCCAGCTTGTTGTGACAGTTGCGCATCGGACCACAAAACCGGACAGGAAGTAACAGAGAATATATTATTTCCAATTATATCCTTTTTTCAGCTTAATTAGAAGTGATGTGCAAACAATGTTATTCATTATGTGAATTAAAAAAGTTCAAGAATAATAACAGACCAGGAGAATATTAGAAATCAACCAGTATCCTGCTTGTGTTAAGAGATAAACCCCACAAAGAAATCTCAGCTACTTGGAAAAGAGCATGTAGAAAGTGCACATAGAACTATTTGAGATGCTCGTCATTTCTCTCCTACTCTCAATTCTTGTAAGACTTAGTGATAATGCTACCCCAATTTATCTGCCGACCCAAACGTTTGTTCTCCTTCATAATATATGGAGTGACATGTTACAGGCATTACCACTACAATTATTCTTTTCAAACGATTCTTTGCACAGCATATTTTCCATGGCTACTCCGCAGTGCCTTTTCGGTTAACAAAAAGAGTCGTTGGCGCGGGGGAAAAAGAACACGGTCCGAATCACCGTGACCGATTCCGACACTTGTCGTATGGATAGACTAAGTCACTAAGTTCAGGCTATTTGATTTCCCTGGCCTCACCGCTCTTTTTCCTTTAAACACCATTCCCATTTGAACAGTATGGTAAATAAAAGGCACTTGCCTTTCTCGATATTGCACAATTGGTTTGTTTCAATTCAGTTTGAGTTTGAGTTTGGAGAAAGTGCGCAGACACGACAACGGCCATTATCGTGCCCGGAGGAAGCAAGACGATGGATAGACAAAACGCAATGATAGGACAGATGGGGACCCTACCAGAAGCGGCCACCAACCACCTGCCTTTGTTTCACTTGGACGTCTTCCAAAATTCCAAAGGGCACCGTCGCCCTTCCAGTGCACGGCAGCTGAGCACGGGCACTTAAAAAAGAAAACAAAACTTATTTTTTTCGACACCGTGACTGAGCATGCGCACTTGAAAAGATCAATCGTTGTAAAATTGAAAGTCTTAGGTCAACGAAACATGTGGCATTGGAACGTCTGAATGAAGACGAAATTTAGTTCAAAGTTGTGTGGGAGCACAAGTTGTGTGACGTCAAGTGAAACATACCAGTATCCTGAATGACATGGACAGACCCTGCAAAGATGAAAAGATGACAGTGTGTCAACATCCAGTTTTCAGATTCAAATAGGTTTCGTCAGTTTGTCCTAGCAGGTGACCGTCTCAAGAGGTCCGCTGATCTACGTCGCTGGATAAATTAAATGCTACGAGTTTGAGACCCCTGCCAGGCTGGACCGAGGTAGCTTGAACAGAAGCAAGTGGGCGGATCCCGACTGAGCGACTGACGCATGTCTTGTTCCAGTCACACGATTAGGACGCTTTGATCACTTACCGCCTTATATAAATGACTTGAAATGGCCGTATTGAAACTGAACATACTGAAACTTCAAGCTGGTGAACAACTTACTCGTGTTGAAAATTTACAACAGTCAAAAAGGGTTCACTTATTTCTTTTCGTTCTTTTCCTATTGTATTCACTGTTACCAGTTTCAACATGTTTTTCAATTTTACATTGAGACTAGTTGAACGATTTTACTATAGTTTCATCTCCACTGACTTCAGAAGGCTCCCCCCCCCCCCCCCAACCCTCATTAAGGCCGCTCAGTAGCACTGAAAACGGAGTCAGGACGCCTCTAGATATATACTTTTTTTTATTTTTTTAAAACTTCTTAGGCGGTTTCTTTTTTCAAGCTTTTCAATATCTTTTAAAAGCACAACGAATGTTCTAGTGATCGAGAGGCAGGACGCTTTAGTTTCAGTGAGAATTTATTTTCCTTAATAATTAACTGTCTCCATGCTATCTCTTGTTTTAATATAGGGCACTGCAACATGTCACTGCTTAAAATTTGTTGCCAGATTTTAAATTCTCAATATGTCAAGTGTTTCGGCTCTTCAGCATCCTGACACTGGCGACCTCTGGTGCCTCTTCATTGCTTTTGTCAATTTTTAAAAAAGTAATTTTCAACACCACCTTGATGAACAGAAACAAAGTGATGGTGTCACAGGAAAACTGTACTTCAGCGATACAGCTTTTTTAATCGCTAAATTCCGTACATGGTTCAACATACCCAGACCTGAGAGTACAACAAGGGCCTCGAGGCATCCCCTTGCCCATATTTAACTAATACAAACAGACATCACATCAGAAAAGTCCACCACTTTACATCCATTTCCACTATGTCTGATACATTATCATGCACATGAAAGGGATTTTCTAGACGGCCTCAGTACTAATTTGCAAACCCAATTATGTATTCAGCCCAGAGGCAGATTTTTTATTTTTTTATTTTATATATAACAAGGGATGAGAAACTCCTCACTGATTATTATTAGCGATAATTCCGAACAACTGTCTGTTTGCATGGTTGAAATGTGGAATAAAGCAAAATCAGAAGAAAAGTTGTATTTTGCAGAAACCCTACACTAGCAACAAATAACAAGACCACTGTTGTATGATAAATTGTTGAAACGCTTAGTGCGTAGAGCACAAATTATTGTTCTTTTCATCTCTTGTGCTGTGGCCCTCTCCTTGTGCATTTCGTGTCCTGTCCTTGAACACCTTGCTGTATTTGACAAAAACTCAACATTCGCAACAAATAACATGGAAATTGTACAGTGAATGCTAAAACTGCGCAGTACATAAAACCTAATTATTTTCTTCTTTTCATCTCTTGGTTCTGCATCTATAGTCTACTCCTTCCGTTCTTTCTAAGGGCAACTGCATCTTTCCCCAGACTTTGCTCTTTTGTCTGAATATAAGGAAGATAACTCTGCAGGAAATGTCGGACCTAATAATGATCTAATTCATGCACGGCGCGAAGGGATTGTAAAGTAGGGCAAAATTGTAACACTCTGGTGACTTGAGTTTGTTCTTGCAGTGCAACAAATGCGCAATGCCCAAAGAAAAGACATTCATTTCATTTATGCGGAGAAGTCCCCCCCCCCTCCCCACCCCCATTAAAAAAACCACTACCTGCATACAGGCATATATGCCAACATTACTGCCTTGTTACCTGTCCACCTGCCGAAGAACGATTGGCAGAATGCGTAGGTCAATTTGAAATTAAACTTTGCTAATTCCTTTAATTATTTTTGATTTCGTTTTTGTCCCTTAGCTTCTTTAACACTTTTTTTCTTTTCAACTTTCAGATTAACTTTTTAAAGCTTGACGAGGGCCCTAGCGGCTGAAAGCACCTACAATTAGTTCATTTTCAGTCAGAATATATCTAAATCTACCGACTGCCTTTAGAAAAAAGAGGCTTTATTCAACTCTCAGAATCAGAGCTGGAGATTCACACTGATGATAGTTTCAGTAAAGTCGAATGTCTTCGTTCATGGCTCCTGATGACCTGCTAATATCAGAGTAAAGCAAGCTGAATTTTTCTTCATTACAGATTACGATAACATAATATGTGTTTTGGGCCTGAACATCATGATCCGCGCACCAGACCGGCAGAGTCACATCCGCAGACAGTTCAGTTATGTACCACAATAATGAATAATAATACATACCTTGAATGCTGCCTCTAAATCATGATCAGGAAGGGCCGCAGTCTGTGACAAGACTAGATACACTACATTGGTTAGACGTGCTGTAGAAGACGATCTCGGATGAAAGGATCAAGAATAGAATGGTTAAAGATCGTTGTTTGTGGAGAATCGCTACTGTAGACGGTGTTGTGCCTCGCCTTTCTTGCCTTTTTTTTGTTTTGTTTTGTTTGTCGTCTTGCATTTCTTCTTTTACTTAGACTTTTCCTCCTCTTATGTAACTTCATCTTCGATATCAAACATAAGCAGAATTTTTCCGTTTTTTAAAAAAAGTAAATGGACATCAAGGGCCTGCTTGGTACGTTATTATTGTTTCCTTGGCTAGTGGATAAGCCATTTCATGTTCGAACGCCTTAAGGCAGATCAGGTGGTTGGTCAGTCTTCAGAAAGTCGGCTTACCGCCCTCTTGGGTGGCAACTGTGAATACAACTTTGTAGGTAATCGGATTGGCCTGGTGAATCAAAAGGCTGAGGGAGAATGAACTCCTAGATTAAACTAAAACCAATCTCTGTGATGTTTCTGATCGATCTCAGACGCCTGTGATTTGGTATTAGCTTTGACCAGCCTCCACTTAGACCATTGTTCACATTAATCACCAATAAATATTTCATTACGGGGAGCTTTATGATCTTTTGAGCCGCTGAGCGAGGCAAAGCGTACCTGAAGCCGTTTCTTTTGCTACCCGATGATGAATAAGTTTGGTGACAATGTAGGCATAGCCGAAAAATGTTGACTCATAATTATGTGGAAACATTTTTTTCAACCCTAAAAGATGAAAGCCCTGGCGATGGTTCAAGACAGTTTTCATCTTCGTCCAGAAACATTGCACAGGCCGTGGTGCGTACAGGTCCATTTTGATCGGCCGACTAATTGGATGTGACGACACAATATTGAGTTTCAGTGAAATTTTGAGTACCAGTCAACAGAACACTAGTCGACTAATTGGATATGACGTCACGACATTGAGTTACAGTGAAACCAAAAATACGAGAATTGACAAGATAAGACAGCTAGTGCTTTTATCGTGCACAAAATTCGCCACGCCACCTAGAGGGAAACGCGCAGAAGTCATGAAAAGTGCCGTGTTTTACAAAGACAGATAGGAAAAATATTGAATTTTGTTCACTGCTCAGCTATCGCTCTAGGCCTTGATTGACGTCACTTGCTGTGGAATTATCACTTCAATCGCTGTGGGAAAACCTTGGCTATTTTTTTTTTTTTTAGTCGCAGTAGCACTGTCACAATTTTGCATGCATCATAAATTCACCATCATATCGAGCATTCTTTTCATATTATGCGCCATGGGCCCCGCCCCGATCAGCGCGCAAATTGTGTGCATGGTGCGAAGAAGACAGTGTCGCATCTTATCATTTCTAGTATCTTTGGTGAAACCTCGAGCCGGGCCAACCAATAGGGAACGGGATTTAATGACACAGTTACTATATTTAAATTTACCGATGATGTCATGGGACATTCGAACTGTTCAAGGCGGTGGTTAAGCACAGTTGTTATGGACTTTGTAAGGGCGATTCGAGGCACAAAGATCAACTGCACATGAAAAGTGTGTACAAAATCCATAACTGTGCTTAACCGCCGCGTTGAACAGTTCGAATGTCCCATGACGTACATCTAAATATAGTAACTGTATCATTCAATCCCGTTCCCTGTTGGGATTTCATTGAAACGCAATGTCGTGACGTCACCATCCAACCGGTCGCCATCAGAATCGACTAGTGCACGCCTAGGATGTAAGGGTTCATCTTTAGACTTGATGGAAACGATGACGACGACAACAACGACAACAATAAAAGTTGTATAGATATATAATTGTATTCCGCTTCATTGGAGCTCCCCAACATATTAGAAAGTGTTTGTTGAACATACTTGTAATTCAGATCTTTGTGTCTTTTACTCTCGTTTGTTTGTCTCTGTTTGTTTGTGATTTTCTAGATTTCTAAAAAGCGGGACCGGCATAGAAAAACCTTTGATTAGTGTCAGGTAATTCCACATGTGAGAATTGTGTTTGCCAATGTCTGGGCGAGTAGTAGAAATTACTGGACCAGACAGCGTTTCCCCCCAGGCGCCTAACGGGCTTAAAATGTCTATCTACTGGAAAAGCATTCCTTTCAGTGGCAACTGGAGAGAAGTAAATGCAAATACTGCGAGCGTGATTTATGGAAAGTAACGACATTCCTCCTGATCCAATTGAACATCTCCCGCAAAATATTGATTATCTTCGCTTGTTTTCCTTAAATTTGGTACTAAAAGTGGGAAATGACGCTTTTCACCTCATTTTTGCGAGGTTTCACCATTTCAACACCAATCAGCGATGTCCCCAAACAGTCTGTTGTTCTCAGTTCATCTTCAGATCTTGAATTTCCAGGATTGCAGCGTAGTTGTCTCCATTTTCTAGCGTAAAGTATTCGATTTTAAAAAAAAGAAGGAAAAAGAAAGCAAAGACTGAAGTTCTTGAATGACCCGAGGACACCGCCGGTCTCCTAAAATTGCATCTTGTTGTGGTTTCTGATTTGATGCAGATATTTTAATGAGTAAGATAAAACTAAAAAGAACACAAAAGAAAATGAACTGAAATGAAATGAGAGAAGGCGGAGAAGTTTAGTGTCTGGATAGTGTCTGAAGAGTTTTGTAGAGAGGGAAGAAGATCTCATTTGTGATAGAAGTGTTCTCGGTCTTTGGCCTTGACCATTGAATGGCCTTGACAATTGTTATTTCAATATTTCCACGTAGCAGAATCCATCCCATTTTGTGTGAACGCTGGAGTGGTAAATACAAAATGTAGGATCCTTGCGACAATTGAAGTAATCTCACTGAATTCTTAATGTCTTAAAGTCAGTATCCTGTTATAAAGAGTAGAAAATTCAAGCCCTCTATAGAACTGGAAGAAAGAACGATATTTAATTAACTTTATTTACCCCTCCAAACTTTTTGTCCTGTTATTGCGGCCCATCGATATTTGTACAAACTTTCCAAGAACTTGATGAAGCCATTATGAACAATGTGATTATATTCATAGATTCACCATCAGGGAAATATCGCTTTCTCTCACTGCATTTTGTTCTTTGGCGTGCATGTCTCAAATGATAACGTCAAAAGTGACGGGCCAAACATTTTGATTAAGACAAAATATCATCTTGCTCTTTCATGGCCAGTGATCATGAGTCATCATTTTCACATTCAATATATTTCTCTAGAGTGGAATACGAATGCATATTTCATTTGACACGGGCATGCCGAAAAGACAGATGTTTATGGACAGAAGACAGATGTGGACCGATGGACACAGATAGATAGGAAGAGTGTCTTTCTCTTGTTCTCTGATCGTGTGTCACCCTGTCTTTTATAGTCACATTTCCGACCCCTTCGTGCGCCAGTCTCTGGAAGCCATTAAACCAAAAATTTTACCTGATCAAGTTCTGGAACTCCAGCAGCAGCAGCTGCAGTATACGCTCTCCCCCTCCCCACTCCCAAAAACAACAAAACAAAACAAAAAACGCGCAAGGCGCCAAGTGTCCGTGATCATGCCGACGCCCCGTTTAACCTAGATTCATACGCAAAACGCACTCGACCAACATCAGATCGGTAGTCCTCACCTATCACTCATCATACTCTCACCGTTGTCTTCAAATCCCGCTATTTTCCGTTGGTACAGCCAGTAAACCAAGGCTATCTCGTCATTGCCACTAGCTCTTCCTCCAGAGTTCTCCACTATCAAGGACGTCATCATCCTGTCCACACCGTGCAGTATCATCTGTCGTCATTTCCCCAATGTCCAATGCGACCTTGCTCACGGGACCTACACCAAAATATTACAGAAACGAGCTTTCCTTGTCACCAACCAGAACTTTTTTGTTGTGTGTTTGTTTACATTTATTGGACACTTTACGACTGTGGTGTATTTTGTCATGAGATTTTTAAATTTAGTAATAGAATTTAAATATTCAACTCGGTAAATAATGTGACTTCAAATGTCGATGTTTTTCCTTGGTAAGGTCGGTAAACCAAGGTTAGATCGCTACGGTCACTCATTCTTTCTCCATCGTTCTGTACTCTCGAGGGGATACTCGCGGTCTGTACTCTCCAGTACCATCTGTCATCATTTCCCCAGCCTCGACTGCGTGCAGGCCCATGAGACTTACAGTGATTATATGAAGAAACTGGCTTTTCCTGACTCGAACATATGGTTTTTACACGTACTGGAAACTTTATTGCTGAGATGTGTTTTTTCATGAAAAAGTTTTGAAGTAACGAGGAGAGCTGTGTATATTTGAATCGGTACATAATATGATGCCCTTGTTTTTGACAGTTGTGTTTATTATTGCAAGTATTGTGTAAGGTAGAAAATGTGCGTCCAGTTGGTTCGTCTTGAACCCATTAAATCCCATATTTTGATAGACAACTCTGAGGTTTGTGGAATCCAGTATCAATGTATTATCGTGCGCAACCTAGACCTACATCGTCTTGAACTTATTGAGTCTATGCTCTTTGGGCGACTGTCAGATTTGACGAAAAATATATCAATGTACGATATTTCCCTAGTCGCCCAGCGTGTTGATGCTCCCCCGCCTCGGTTTGACACTTCTCTGACCATCACAGAACCATTTCCGGTGTATCTTAGAAAGTAGGTCAGTGCCGTGTCGGCTCTTGGGATGTCCAGGATAATTTACTGTGGGAATGGGACAGTACAGTAGTCTGGCAAGAGTTTTTAGTGAAGATGTGCAATTCTGGACCAAAAAGGCCAGGTCTCAGGAGTACAGTGCCAATTTCCGCAAGGTGTCAGAGAGAGAGAGAAAGAGAGAGAGAGAGAGAAAGAGAGAGAGAGAGAGACAGACAGAGAGAGAGAGAGAGAGAGAGAGAGAGAGAGAGAGAGAGAGAGAGAGAGACAGACAGACAGACAGACAGACAGAGAGATGCTGTACTTTGCCACCCAAATGATGATAGGCAGTTACAGTCATTGAAACAAAACAGTGTAGGGTACGACAAGATTCTTACAGTATGATTACCATGCTTTTCAATTTGTAGGTCAGAGAAAGTCTAAAGGTTGAAGAGACACCGTCTAATCACCAGCACCAGCACGATCGAAATGGACGTTGAGGCATCGATTCCCCTAACATTAAATATTGGGTCAGTCCCAGGAAAGGTCAGAGATGGTACCTAAATACGTTGAAACTTCCTTTTCTGAATTGTGAGAGGGGGGGGGGGATCTGGGGTTCAGAAAAAAACAAAAGTAATACACAAAAAGCACTCTTAGCTGTGACGTCTTCGCTCACAGTGGGAAGAAGAAGAGAAATACGAAACAATATCGGAAAGACCTAATAATTTTTGTGATCTAAGAGTACTAAGACCAAATTTCAGGATAATCTTTCCGTGGTTCGGTACGGTCTCCATTTACTTTCTCCATTTAGACTGATCACCCGTCTATTTTCCCACCTTCTTCCTTTGTGGATCGTAAAAAGGGTGACGTATTTTGATAAAAAACAGAATTCATTTCCTCATAATCACGTCTCGACGGGGAAAAGCACGCCGGTCCACGCTCGTTTTTTCCTTTAACTTTTGTTTACCAAACGTGAATGGCCTGCATTTGAAATTCTTATTTTATTCTTTTAAATAATTGTTTCTCTTGACGCTTTGTATTTAACAGTCTCCTAAAATATCCCGTAATTATTCTCGCGCGCATGCTTTCGTCTGTCTGCGAAATTTCAAGATATCCCAAACGCTTTAATCATACGGGAGCGTAACCCCCACTGAAATGCGCTTAATTATTTACAATATTTTTTTTGTCTTTTTCAATTTTTGTTGGGGCGTCTGTTTCTTGCGATGTTGTCACTCGCATGTTTTAGCAATTATTAGAGGAAAACGGAGGGAAATGTGAATAAAGCAGCGTGAGAAGATGGACATGTGTCGTAGGCTGCCGGCGCACGGAGCTGACACTATTTTATCTCGGTTTTAGTGTCAGACGTGGACTATGACGTGAGACACTGTGATCTAGAGGCAAGGTGCTCACCTCTCATGCCGAAGGTACGGGTTAGAATCCCGGTCGGTCCAGGCATGTTGGAATTTCTGGATTTTTCTCATATTTTCCTTTGCCTTGATCCTATGGTAAGTAGGATCGAGCATCTGGTCTTCTCGGATAAAGAGGAAAAACTCGGAGGGCCCGTGTGCACGTTGCTCATGTTAAAGATACCTTGGCAGTTGGAAATCGAGAAGAGCAGGCCCAGCAGACCGCTGCCTGGGGCAAAATGAAATTGGAAAAAAAAAAGAATTTATCCCTACCCTTCCCCCCCCCCCTAAAAAAACAACAACAAAACACCAAATCCGCCGATCGGCGCTGCACTGTGGCGACGGCGTGTCTGCTCCAATTGTAACTGGGCTGCAATGACACTAAGGCAAATTTTCCAAATGGGAGTAACTCTTTTTGTGCCATGAATTGTGAAGACTAACTACAGTAACATCTTTTAACAGAAAGTTGACTTTCTTTCTTCCCGAAGCAATTTAAATAGCCTGGCATTCTTGTGCACTGATACGTCGGTGATTGTCACAAACATGACCAGCGGAAGAGCCAATATATCAGTGATTGGCACACGAAGAGTTAGAGAAGTATACAAAATACAAACTTGGATTTAAAATGGACTTTGTGCACTGGAGAGACGGAAATAAGTCTATGGTACTAGTTCGGGGGCGTCAGAACTTTCTTTGAGACAGCTAGCGGAAAGAGAGACCTGGCACACCGAGTCAAAACAGTCCCAGGACCGGCTAGATTCAGTGCACCACCAGTCATAGTTTACGTATGAAAACTGTATCAGGTTGGTGCACACTCAAGAACACTACTGCTACTGCCTGAGCTTGTCACTACCTCGAAATGCTGCCATCTCCGTTCTCTCATTTTTTTGTCATCCATCATAACGCCCACACTTACTCGTCCATCACCATGTTCAGACGCGAACTCACGCCATCTGTCTAAAATGACATCCGTACAGGCGATTTTTACGTGGTAATTATGAAGATAAGATATTGTAAAACTTCACGAACAGAAAGGAGTGTTTTTATTACATGTCTAGATGTGGATGTGTGATTTCACTGCAGAAAACGGGCGTCTACGCCTATTCTTTTTTGGCAGTTATAGATCCACTTACTGCGTTCAGAGAACAGAGTCGCTTTGTCGGTGCACGGATCCTCCGGCTGGTCACATGACGATTGGCAATCGTGGTATGGGGATTTGAGAAACTGTTGAAGAAACCGAATATTCCCGATGTTTTTCACAACTGTTCACATAAGGACACTTCACGTAAGAATATAGAAATTGAAGAGGGTTTTCCAAACTGGGCAAGTCAAATTTTACGTGAGTTTTGGCCCCTTTCAGATGGTCACGCAAAATCAGTGTAAGACACAGTGTAAGTGTTCTGTTATAACTTGCTATGTCCCGTCTTATTTTAACATTTAACGCTTTTCAGTTGTCACTAACTACTCATCAGGGAATAAGGGGCGGAGATTCCGAGAACTTCATTCATTGTGTACTCATCTTAATTATTATAAAAGAGGTCAGGCCTCCAAAGTAATCCAAGAAAGGCTTTTTCAACCTCAGAGCCTTAAATTCTACAAAATATAAAAAATAAAAAACGCATTGAATGACGTAAAGGTGTACGTGGCATATTTTAAAAGGTGTTGACGCTCGCCATATTTTAAATACTTTTGTTGATATTGAGCCACAGTTGAGGTATACAGAAAAAAGTTTTGGGACATTTTGAGCCAGAAAAAAGACGCATTTTCTTCGAGTAGAATTAAAAATATGACCGGAACTTTCGTTTTTGCGCCTCAATTTACACATTGGTGATCGAAACTCAACTTTAAAACTCACATCTGTGTATTCCTCGAGTCAGCGGGCCAACTGGTACACACAACAGCATGTCATTGTGAGTCGACAACAGGTTGTAGAATTCATCACCTTTAGGCCCTGGACAGACGAGCTGTAAAAAACGCAGCAGTAATTACTGCGCACTCTGGAGATACACTGTGCCAAATGAGTGCGGTCACACGAGCGACAC
The DNA here is from genome assembly GCA_963931925.1 of Onchidella celtica. Taxonomy (NCBI): domain Eukaryota; kingdom Metazoa; phylum Mollusca; class Gastropoda; order Systellommatophora; family Onchidiidae; genus Onchidella; species Onchidella celtica. The sequence goes on along the minus strand of OZ007569.1, from coordinate 8,504,496 downwards.
GCAGTAATTTCAGTCCTGGCGTAGCAGATGTGTGTCGCTCACATTCTGCTACGCCGCGACACATCAGCGCATTGGTGAAGCACAGAATTCAATGGACGCGGACACACGAGCTGCATTTACTGCCGGCGCATTTCTACAACAACTGTGTTTTTTCTCTCTCGTCTCACTCCCCACGACAATATTTCCAGCGTGACCATGTCGTCTCATCACAAAACAGAGAATTTGACTTAGGAAATAAAGAAAAGAAACATCTGTTGAGTCAGCACAAGTGAAGAATATAAAAATAAAAATTTAAAAGATGATGCTTGGATGGATGTATGCAGTAATCTGTGAGAAACTATGGGATGAACCAAAAATCTTCTTTGTCCCTTTTTTTTTGTTTAAAGATTCTTTTCATCACTATAACAAAAGCTACACTGACTCTCCGATCGTCCATGTTGAAATGAGCTGCGTAGCGTTAAATATCGCCCGTGTGGACGGCACACAAAGTAAGTGGCACTCACTGCGCAGTAATTACTGCTGAGTTCTTTACAGCTCGTCTGTCCAGGGCCTTTGTCTGGACGCGCACATATGACTTTGTTGCGTTGCAGTCATGTCGCAGTTGCCCCGCCTTTTTTAAAAAATGATTATAGGCGAATGAATGGAGATAAATACAAATAGAGAGATGGACACTGCAGAATGGACAGGAACATTGCATTAAAACACGGCTGCAGCACGACGGTGTTTGTGAGAATTTAGCATTGGATCACCATGTCGCCGCAGACCAAATGACCAATGTCTTGGGAGACTCTAGTGTAAATTATTATTGGACACGGAGATTTTCATGTTTCCTTTATTGCTCTCAGTTTATTTACCCACCTACTTATGCACTGTGGCCTTCGTGTCATTTATTCGGTGGATAGATAAGGAAGATCAAAGGGACTCTTTTTCTAATTATTCAGTCATTTACCGCTATAGCATAGTGCTAAATTGTGGAGAGTACTTCATTGCAAGATTTATGTGCTTCAGAATTTCTACCCCCATTAAAAACAACAAGAAGATCTACAACAACAACAAACAGGAATGAGGGATATCAGATTGCCCTCGTTCTATTAAGCGGTCTGTCTTTCGCTCGCTACATGATTGTGTGAAAACATGAACAGCAATTTCAGATATTCCGTCGCTTTTAAAGTGGTTCTCTTTAATGATGAGGCCGGTGACGGTGATGATTGCATGGGCCATTGGTGGATGCCGATAGAAGGTGATACCGTGTGTTTCATGTGCATGGTAAATGGCAGTTAAAGCTCAGATACACAATCTGTGATCACGCAGCCGTCACTAACTGCTACAGAAAACCATCGTCCTTGTCATGATTGTTTACCTAAATGTGCTGGATCAGACCAGCGTTACCACACACCCTGGAGACCCACGTGACAGCCATCTGAAAGCGCTAACTCACCTACACTCAATAATCAGTACCATATCTTCACGCCTGTATTTGTGGTAGTCAAACAAGGACATAAGAACTGTTTGCATTTTTTGGCCTACAAACATTGCAGTAACTGACACCTTTTGTGTTCTTGTATTTTGTTATTCTTTTATTTTTGTTCATGAATACACTCTAATCGCTGCAGAGTTACCTATCAAAGTCCTAGTCAGCCAGTTTAAAAGAATAATTACATTTTGAACAATTCACACTGGTCACACGTTGTAGCTGAGGCTGAAATTGCCATTTCTAATGATTAATTTGCATTTGATTTGTTTTCTAAACAGGTGAGTTTTTATGTTTGGCCAATTAATACAACAAGGTTAGGAAAGCAAGTCACGGTCTTCAAAATGTTAGTCCAAACGAGCATGTTAGTCCAAATGTTTTCTCCGCCGTACTTTTGACCCGGATTATCAGATGTATCTGGATCCAGGTTTCATTCTGAGCACTGGTGTCCACTTTACGTTATCTGTCTCTCGGGAAATCCTGGAGAATGAGATGGCCAGCTTTTTTTGCCGTTTTTTTAAAATACGTCATTATTCCTGGTGGAATTAGGTTAGGCAGGACTTCTGTGAACTCAGTCTGTCCTCCTACGTGGATTCTTTCAGCACGTGTGTTTTTAAGCACGCCAATACATTTTTGCCTATTGCATTTGGCAAATGTTTCTTGTCGGTTGTAATGAAAAACGTGATCAAGAAAACATTTGTTGTCCACAAATGGAAGAAATGTACGGAGATGCTGGATCCATTGGAAGCGCTTGTAAACAATAAATGTGTAATGTTATTTTCTAGTGGACGCTCTGTAAACAAGACCAAGTAAGCCATTTTGAAATGCCGAGTTATTATTAATTCATGTTCTTTGAAAAGCAGGATAGGCTAGAGGGTTGCAACCCCCCTCCAGGCAGTTTCATGTAATTTTGAGTAAAATAGACAATAAAAAATTGCCTGATATTGCAACATTTATTTCAGAGGTTAAACATGTCACTAGGGTCATAATAGGCTGAGGGCGCAATGAGTCCAAGTTTTATTCGGACCGCGAGGTCTCTCTTTCCGCCGGCTAACCGAAGACTGTTTGAGCGCTTCTGAACTGGCGAGACAGACTTGTTTACACTGAGTCAAGTTTGTACTCGGTGGACAAAACAGGCGTGACTCAGTATACAAACAGCCTAAACTAGTCAGTTTATTTCATACAGAACAAACTACAAAGAAGCTTTTTTCCCCAACGAAAAATTTCCCCAGGCCTCGCTGAACTTGTGTAATGTGTGCCAGAGCGTAAAGGCTGTCGTACCATTATTTGCCTTCTCTCGTCCTGGGCTCCTAGACAAGATGGACATTTAATTAACAATGGAACGGGCTTTTGTCTTATCCGAGACGCAGAATACCGAGACGAACCATTCCTTCTTTCACTATATGTCCACAAATTGCCGGCGTATAAATACGGTGAGCTCTAGTGGTTTTCGTTCAATTGTAAAGAGGTGTGGAGCGAATTGTTGCATTGTTGACATTGATGGTACGCGCTCAAGTCGACGGACAGAATATGACGAATTGATTCGTCTCGATATCCTGTGTTTCTGGTCTTACTTTTCAGTAGCGTTAATTTTGGTGCTGGCAATCGAAAACTTGGATGAGTTTGCGAAACAACAATTCAATACAATTTATAAAACAACAGTATCAGAGTAAAAGAAAACAATTACATACACGCAATAATAACAAGAACAACAAACAAACAAACAAACAAACACAGATGACAAACACCCACTGTAAGGACAAAATTCATCTCCGAACTCTGTATGCTCTGTTTTGTGACACCGGCGTTCTTCTTCTTTCGTTCACCAATCTAAATCTGCAGATTTGTTCTTTTAAGAAAATCTACGGTTTTCTGCAGTTGTGGCAGAGTATCATAGAGTTTGATATTCAGGTCTGTGGGTTTGGGCCGGCGTTAAACCTGCACAGCTTGAAAGAGATGGCAGGACCACAGGTGGTAAATGCTCAAGACTAGCTGGTCCTGATTTCCGTGTAAGACGTATTACCTTGATTTGCTGGGTGGGTACCCGAGCACTACTCACCCTTGCTGATGGTGCTGAGGTTCTCGTGGGTGGGTGGGGGAGGGGGATTAAGGTAAGGCGCCTACATTCGACTTGCTGTCGTGTTGCAGTCCTGTCTCAGTTTCATGTCCCTGTTGACTCTGGAAAAAGCCCGTGTCTGGCATAAGTCTGCATGTCCATTCGTTCGCCTGGATTTAAAACATGCGACTTTATCATAATAATTTAAAATTCAAAGTAATCATTTGCTGCCAAATTTTTCTGTGTCGTATCGTGTACATGCAAGTTTCCTGAGACAACACTTGAAGAAATTGCAGTCAATTCCCATTGATCAGGGCACATTGTAATTAACTTCAGACCTCATCTAATATCTTGAAATGAGACAGACAAATACATAATAATCACAATGTTGAGAATCACAGCGAGCCAGTGCCTCCCCTTTGAGAATCACAGCGAGCCAGTGCCTCCCCTTTGGGAATCACAGCGAGCCAGTGCCTCCCCTTTGGGAATCACAGCGAGCCAGTGCCTCCCCTTTGGGAATCACAGCGAGCCAGTGCCTCCCCTTTGAGAATCACAGCGAGCCAGTGCCTCCCCTTTGAGAATCACAGCGAGCCAGTGCCTCTCCTTTGAGAATCACAGCGAGCCAGTGCCTCCCCTTTGAAAATCACAGCGAGCCAATGCCTCCGATTTGAGAATCACAGCGAGCCAGTGCCTCCCGTTTGGGAATCACAGCGAGCCAGTGCCTCCCCTTTGGGAATCACAGCGAGCCAGTGCCTCCCCTTTGGGACTCACAGCGAGCCATTGCCTCCCCTTTGAGAATCACAGCGAGCCAGTGCCTCCCCTTTGAGAATCACAGCGAGCCAGTGCCTCCATTTTGAGAATCACAGCGAGCCAATGCCTCCCCTTTGAGAATCACAGCGAGCCAGTGTCTCCCCTTTGAGAATCACAGCGAGCCAGTGCCTCCCCTTTGGGAATCACAGCGAGCCAATGCCTCCGATTTGGGAATCACAGCGAGCCAATGCCTCCCCTTTGGGAATCACAGCGAGCCAATGCCTCCCCTTTGAGAATCACAGCGAGCCAGTGCCTCCCCTTTGAGAATCACAGCGGGCCAATGCCTCCCCTTTGAGAATCACAGCGAGCCAATGCCTCCCCTTTGAGAATCACAGCGAGCCAATGCCTCCCCTTTGAGAATCACAGCGAGCCAGTGCCTCCCCTTTGAGAATCACAGCGAGCCAGTGCCTCCGATTTGAGAATCACAGCGAGCCAGTGCCTCCGATTTGAGAATCACAGCGAGCCAATGCCTCCCCTTTGAGAATCACAGCGAGCCAATGCCTCCGATTTGAGAATCACAGCGAGCCAATGCCTCCGATTTGAGAATCACAGCGAGCCAGTGCCTCCGATTTGAGAATCACAACGCTAAAATCTTCTAGATATTATTACTTCAGGTACGGTTATTGAACAAAGCTGAGTGAAAATCAGTCATTGATTTTGAAGGCCTGGTGACGACAGATTGTTTGTCCGTCACGTTAAGAACAGTATACAGGGACGGACTTTGAAGGGATTATGATCCTGACTTTACGAATGGTACCAGTATGAAGAAAATAATTTGAACGTAGTTTAAAGTAAAATACTCACAGGCATAACCCGACCTCGGTTCTTATTTGTTCTATTTCCATTGTTTGAAAAAAAACAACTGGAGATCTTTTAGTATGTAGAAGAGGTATTAACGTATGCACACTTTGACACTGTTGAAAATGCATTGTGGCACTTATCAAGCCGTTCCACAGTTCCAATTTATTTTAATTCCTTGTCATAATACTTAAGTCGCAAACGTTTTGACGTCGAATTTCTCAGTTGTACAAAAATGGAGTTAGACCAAATAAGAATTAAAGTCGCGGTAAGTGGACACGGTCTGTGGTACTAAATATTTTCTGAGGTTAATCGATGCAGAATCATCGAATCTTGGTATCCTATGTGGAAAAAACCCGAAAAAACAAAACCCTTTAGAGCTCAATATTAGCAATCGGAATTCTCTTTGTATTGTCATGCACAGTCATCGCATGGCTCCTCTGAGGTTATTGTTTCCATTATCCCGTGAGGCCAGATTGATGTTATCAGCTTTCTTGCATGCATGGATGTGAGGAGGGAGCGAGGGAAAAAAAGTGACACGCTGAATGATGACAGTGGTACAGTGACATTATTGTTTGTGATAAGCCAGGCGAAGGGGTAGGAAAATAGGAAAGGAATGGTATGACAGTGAAGGTTACAATTAATGTTGAGATATGTGTCCACTGAACCCTGGAAAGGAGATGGGGTGGGGATAGGGTAGATGAGAGATGTGAAAGGGGTAGAGGATGTTGGTGTGAAATGGGGAGTGGGGTGAGAGATTTGAGAGGGGTAGGGAAGCCAGTGATCAATACAGCAAAATCGTAAGAGGTTGGGTTTTGAGTGACGGGCCGACACTTCCAATCCCCGCTGTCAGATATGTCTTTGTTGGGAAATAAAGCAACTCCCAGACCAGGCAAAGCTGCTTTTATTTATTTTTGTGTGTGTGTATTGTTTTGGCATTTCCAACGTGGATACTAGAACTAGAGCTTGCTGGTTGTAATAAGCACCCACACTTGTTGTGGTCGAGATGTTGAAGTAAACATGTTGGCAAAGTCAACGGGAGAGGTAGGGATAGTGAATCATAATTTATGTGCTAATGAACTTATCTGTGTGCGTTTGGCGTGGGTTATGGTATTGCATTAAATAATGGCATCAATTTATTTGTGACAGACGGGCATACAGACAGGCATACATAAAGATAGATAGACAGAGAGACAAATAGACAGACAGACAGAGACAGACAGAATGACAGACACGCAGACAGACAGACAGACAGACAGATAGATAAATAGTCTGAGAGGGAGAGAGAGGAAGAGGAAAGAGAGTAAGATAAACAGAGAGAAAGAGAGAGAGAGGGAGAGAGAGAGAGACAACGTGAGAAAGAGAGAAGAGAGAGAGAGAGAGAGAGAGAGAGAGAGAGAGAGAGAGAGAGAGAGAGAGAGAGAGAGAGGGGGCACTACCAAAAACTAAAACTGAACAATTTGATTCATTACTAAATACTATATATACAAAGAGAACAATAATTATTGTGGATCAGTTATGACTCTAAGGTGATTTTGGACATGTATCTGTGCGCTGTATCGGGCGGAGCAGCCCTTTCATAGAGGTTTCTGCAAGATCTCTGCAACTGATACAGAATTCATGGATCTTTTGATTGAATATAGCATAATGTGGCTAATAAACAAAGCAGGCATGTTGTACAAAAACTGAGAAAATACTTTTATAGAACATAATGATTGGGTTTTAAAACAACAAGAGATAGAACGTGTTTTGTTGAAACAGTAAGCTAAAGATGGTGGGAGTTTCTTACCAATCAACATATCTTTTAAGATAGAATGTAGACTTTACTAAACAAGACAAACTTAAGATTTTTTATTTTTTTTTAAATTCTTTTTTCCTCTGACAAATGCCAGTAGAATAATGTAATGTATGCCAGTGTTGACAAAACAGAAAAGACAGAAAGAAAAGTTGTCTTGGTTACACGATTATACAGGTTCATTGATCGCTAATGAATACAGTCGGACGTACTACCAGGAGTGAAATTTCACGATAAAGAGTTATTAAACCGCCACGTACAGTAGTTAGAAAGACGTTCATGATCGGTTTTATGATTCTCCATACGACGTTTATGATGGTGGCAGCGCTGAAAATAGAGACGAGTGGCTTTCCACCCTCTGTTGACCGTGTTCACGATGGTGAATCGTAGGTTAATTTGCTGGGATGGAAGGATTGCCAGGACAGCGGTGAAAGGAAGAGAATGAAATAAACAGCACTGAATGGAAAGATGACGAGAGAGAGAGAGATGTAAATAGGTTTTAATAGAATCTTTACCTCATCTCGAAATGTCCCAATCAGGGAATTGTATGAGGTCTGACCCTGTGTGGACACTGCGGGACATTTCTTAATTAGAAAGCCGAAAGTAGAAATGCCCTCTGATCCCGTTCTCGTAATTCATTTGATCGTTTTGAGAGTCGCAGAATTGGCACAGTTATGTGAGCCGACAGAACTGAAACGATTTCATCAGGATATAAGTTCTGGAGTCCGCAGGGATTGGTGGATTCTCAAAGCCGTGAAGCGTCCATGCGCTAAGAAACAAAGAAACATTGTCAGACACCCTATCAGTATAATATTCTGGATGCACGTCCGTGGAATTGGCATGCTATAAGAAACAACGAAGCATTGACAGACATTCTTCGAGGGAAATACTCTGTTCTTGCAAGGACGTGGATAGTAATGCGCTTTTGGACAGAATGTGAATGCTCATTGATGAGAATTCGGAGTTGGCATGCTGCAAGAAACAAAGAAACATTGTCAGACATCCCCCCCCCCCCCCCGCCCCGTAATCTGGAGTCATTCCATCAGCCGCTGGAAGTAATCTACCTTTGAAAGGACGTGGTCGGCAATGTGCTCCGAGACAAAATGATAGTGCCTACTGAAGGGAATCTGGAGAGACATTTTTAATGATAGGCATAACGGTAAGATCGATTTATGGGGTCTATGGTTTTTCAAGCAACTTTTTGTAGTGATAATTTAATGTAAAAGAAATGAACACTAAATTCATAAAGCCTAAAGTTATACCATATATAATCAGTGGCAGTGTTGGAAGAATGGTTAAGACACCTGCACCAGAAACCAGCGGTACCGGTTCAAACCCAAAGAAGAGCCTGCCTACGAAAAAAAAAAAAAAGGGTGGATGACGAACACCGAGAGTCATGAACCAGGTTGTGGCCGGGGGTTCTAGAAGAGGTCAGATAGCTAGGCCGAAACATCTCATGAAAGAATCCACTCGGCCTCTGAAGATCGTCATCTGCATCACTCCACCTGAGGAGTTTCTTACCACTTAATATGCACACCAGACATCAGTTGTTCGAATATTCCAGTGGTCTGTAGGGAAATTAAGCCACAAAAAGCTTACACATACATTCATCCTTCGCTGCATCCCCCTTCTCCTCAAGCACGAACTTCCTGACGTTTGCAGATAAAGAGGCGGGTTCAGGTACAACTACTCCACTTATTTCCCAAAGGAATGTATTCAAATAATAAAAAAAATTGTTTGACAACAGCAAGCAAGGCAGTTTTTACACCTAAACCGTTACATGACAGCGGCTTCCACAAAATTTTGACTGGCTGCGAGACAAATACTTTCAAGTAAAAGGTTTAGACCGTAAAAGATGGCATAAGTTGAAACGGCTTCGTTTCCCAAGAGAACCTCCGGCACACATCTGTCTGGCGTTCTATGTCCGAAATGATGTAAAGGTCGCTTCGGCTTTAGTCCTTCAGATCCATCACCTGTGTCCTTGAGTCAGATCCCCAAGTGACTAGATCTAAATTGGATAGTCCAGTCATAAACTGGTAACTGACATCGTCCGGGGATCTGCAAGCTGATAGTTGGACTTAAAAGGAGGTGGTTCTCAGTAGACGCTAAGCTGCTGCCAAGGTTACACTGCGTAGGTCTGCAGAACAATATTATGATGGCGATAGAAGCTGGCTACTCTTGTGGATCGAAGTGGAACTGCATCTGTTCCTGTTGTAACTTATTTCTCTACCAGACATTCCTGTTTACAAGGTATAACATTACAATATACATGAGAATGAAGATGAACAACTCAATGTTAACATTTATGCGCCCATCCAAGATTTATTTTCTGAGGTCCGGGTATTGTCTACTTACCTAAGCCCAGTTCACCATTACAAGGAAGTTTGTCTGCATCATGACACCAGCAGATTTGTGGCTCACCTAAGGCACACCGTGGTACGGTAAATAAGTTCTACACTAAACAAACACATAATGAATAAAGAATGAATAATATTACTAGATATGTACAAATGCAAAAACTGCGACCACAAACGTATTTGAAAACGAGCAGCAGCAACGGCGGAAGGCAGACAGCGACAGCATGGATATGTTTGAGATTTATAATCGGTCAGAACGGTACTTGCGTCGTACGAGGTTTTCGGGAGAAATCACACTAACATAATAACAATGAAATACGAACATGTGTACCGTGTTTGCAGACAACGTTTTTCTATGAAATAACAGCTGCGTGTTACATTTAGTCAGAGAAACACACCAAAAGAGGTAGAACAAAATAAACGAAAGTTCTTACAGCTACCATGGCGCCACAAAAATGTTGCTCAGAGATAATTGTACTTGTCATTGTTCAGATTTTTGCATCAGAAAGGACAATGGCAAATGTCAGCGTCTAGATCTTTGTGGAAATCCCGAGGTTATGTAAGAATTCTAGTAAAAAATAGGGTATACAGAGGACAGTATCGATGTGAATGACATCGTTGTAACCATGAAAAACAAACCACCCATCTCTGTCAATGTCATAAAACAGTTATGTGTTTATCATTTGGAAAACAATCAACTAAAGCCCCGTACACTCAAACGCCATTTAATGAACTAAATGTCATATTATTTTCATGTTCTTTGCGCTCTATTATAATGCTATTTAATTACTTTCCTCACTTGAAAATAGTCGTTTTTACTGTTACACGATAGAAACGATGCAATGAATGCACACTAAGGTTTTTTTTTTTTTTTTTAGTTTCTTTAGACAAACCTAAAATGTCACTCAGAGGCCTTTACGGACACAGTATGCAGTGACATTGCAAGTATTGTCATAGTAGCATTTTGATGTCAGTCAACGTGGTTGTGTTTGTGCATTTTGCTGATTGTCACAGTACAGAGCGAGCATTTGCTTATTAATTATCATATATGTGCACGAATTCAGAATGATGACAACCTGTTTTTTTTCTTGTTTTTTTTTAACCAACTTTCTGCCAACTCCCTGAAGGCATTTTATTATGTTTTATTCATTCAAGGGGGGTCCCACTCTTTCAACATTTATAAACCCAAAAATATGTTTAAGACAAGGACTATTTCAGGTAAAAAACAGTTTTTTCCCTCATTTGAAACTAGAACCTTGCACTCGTGCCATTTCATGATACGGCCAGGGATATGCAATGTCGAAAGTCTGTCGAATCTGTCAGTGAGGAGACTGTATCAGCCACCCGTGATGTGCATCCTTGCAGCATAGGCCACTTATTGTTGAATGTGGCATCTTGCAAGACTTTGTGTGCCCATTTGTAATTGGGCAGGACAATTTCCCACGCACATACTCGCGGCCAAGACTGTTCTGAGGTGCTTGGTACTCAAGATACTGTTTACTGTCTGGACTTTACAAAGGTAGCAGAAGTTGTGTGTGTGTGTGTGGGTGGGGGGGAGAGACAGAGCACTAGGGAAGTCAAACAGAAAAAGGTGAGGCGCTAGTGAAACAAAGAAGAAAGACTAACGACTCGGGCGGGGTGCGAACCCACGATCTCTGCTACGACAGCAGTCGCCCTGCTACAGAGAGAAAACCACCTCGCATAACTGACCGGCCACTCCGTCTCCCTACTTTGTCTGGAGTTGTCCCCTGTCCGTGCCATCTTGCAGGCCTCGGTAACGGCTGAAGGAGGGTATGAACTGTGATACAGTCTTGACGGAGGCATACTGCTGGCTCCTACCAGCCAGTTGCCGCTCTCTCCAGGTCTATAATCGGTATGTATGATTGATGTAGCCTTACACATGCCTGACCCATTTTCAGACCGGGAGTAATCTCTTCCGGCATATTATTTTATCTTTTACCGTTTAATTTAGGGCAGAGCAAATTAGCTGCGTGGTGCGTCCTCAGACAGCAATTTTTGACGGTAACTGAACCGTCTCTGAAGAACCAATGCCCCACCTCGCCATTTTGGGGTTTTAATTAATATCTGGCTGAGAAAACGAAAACAAGTAAAAAGTTATCACTGGCTGAATGTTGGAACTGGAGAAGAAAGCAGGCCAAACCTTTTGACAAAGATAGAAAGTCTCCATCTACATACCTGTTCAATGAAATAACACCAGAGTAAAATGTTTTGTCTAGGTCACCCAAAAGTTGTTGAGTTAATTGGTTGATTTCTTAATTGGACGTAAGACATTCCCGTATCCTTGCCCTGTACTAGACGAACAGTCATCAATTATTCCTGAAACTGCAGACGTGTAAAATTGCAGTGTTGGCAGTTTGCCATTTACTTAATGTCAGTTTGCGTAAGACAACCTTTATCCAGGTATCGGCAGCCTCACTCATTGCTCGGAATGCAGGGTATTGAAATATGGAGACAACAACGTATTACGGCGTCTCATACTAATTACTTCGATAATAATTACTGTGATGTGTGTTTTCATGATGATTCTAATCACAGACGTTCTGTATTAATCATCACTATTATTATCATTATTATTTTCAGTTGCATTACTTTATCTTCCTCGCGCTGTCTCATGGTGTAATACAGTTCACTAGAAAATGTCGGAGAAAAAGAAAAAATCAGTCTTAATTATTAAACTAGAGCGTCCCTGTACTGAAAACAGTTTTCCTTTAGTTCTGTCAGTTTTTCTCTTTTTTGCAACTGGCATCAGTGCGTGCCCTCGAGACAGTGCTGGCCTGGTGCTTCAGCAGGAAACTCTTGCTATTTCGCTCATTTATACATCCGTGTGTAATGAAAGTAGTTACTGCATTCACAATGAACAGATGGCATCCCGTCCAAAGCATTATCGCATTTTCATCGGTAAACTTGTTGTCCTACCAGATTACTCTGAACGAAATGCTAAGAGATTAAATGTGTCGAGAAGAGTTCCGCACGTCCTAACCACTTAGTCAAGACTCTAAAAGGATATATATTAAAAAAAAACAAAAAACCTACTAAGTCCCTAAAACTTGTCCTTTCTCTAATCCTATCCATAAAACTACCCCTAAACCTAACTGTGAAAGTTCAAAGTGGTCGGGACCCAGGGAAGTCTTTCCAATCGTTAATTCCATTGGCTGAAAAAAAAAAATCAATAGAGATTATTGCTGTTTTACTATCTCCTTTATTTTGATCGTCTTCGAAGAATTTTTCGTATTTCCCTAACCCACGACATTTGTTGTATTCCGTGAGATTCCTTTTAAGCCTTGAGTTTGTCACTATAATATTAGCTTGTTACTATCCGTCAGTCTCACCAAGAAGTACACGGAGGGCATTCACAAATACCACCAGCAGTAAGTTAATCAGTACAGCAGTCTCATTTCTCAGAGCTAGTAAATCTTCATGCAAACATTGATTTTGTGGCTAATCTGACCGTGCAAATAGTGACTTATGACTGAGTCAGTCATTGAAATTCACGTCCTGTCTTTCAAAAGAAAAGAAACCATGGCATCCAAACTCACTACCCTACGTCGAATCAATACTCATCATTTCACGCTGAGAGGATTTGGATGAATGAATAAGTGTCTAGTCATTGGTAAGAGGTGACCATTTCCCTGTTCAGTCACCCCACCTGGCAATGTAATCATCAAAGTTTTGTTGTGGTATAAATTTGCTGGACAGGGCATTATTGTAAATATATCATAACGTTACCCACCGGCACCCGCTATAACACCCAGACAAGGGAGGATAATTACGCAGATTACAGAGTGATAAGGGAGGTAAACGTGTCAAAGCACTCGATATGAAATATGTTGCGTTATCGTGTGAACTCTTGATCCATCAGATAGGGAAAACTGACCAACGGCTAACGGTTCATCCTTTACGAGAGCATGACGTAATGCTCACATGTAATAATCCGGAGCCATTTCTTATTAATGGCATGTAGAGCTTCCTTCAACGTTCAATGCCCTCTGGCATCTACCCGCTGGAAACCGAGAGTTTATGTCATTGAACCAGGTGTGTACACGACCTTAGCACTCGTATGGGTTCATGATAGGGCAAGGGATATACATGAATAATTCTGACAATTTGCTGAATCGGTTAATAGACACTGTGCCAGTCATCCGCCCTTACAGGGTAGGTCAGTTACTGTTGAATATAGTGTCTTACCTTACAAGTGTGTGTCCACTTGTACCTGTGCAGGAAAATTCTTCTTTGTTCCCAGTGCGTGAGGACCAAGCAAGGCTGCTATCTAACCGTAATCGAGGTAGAAACTGAACATGTGAGCACCTAAAAGTCCGTGATTACGCGATCCAAAAGTTATGAATCTTTGTGTGCTGCCTCAAGTTTTGAGGATAAGTTAGATGGGCACCTCCGTGTTTGGGATAAAACCCAGTCTTTTAATATATTATTTATTAATATTTTTTGATGAGCACTAACTAAGCACTGCACTTCTATTTCGCCTCAGACTTTCTCCGAATTTTTTAAACCGCGAAATAAAAGATACATTTTCGTCAAGTGGAACAGAAAAGTGTGACCTGAGATGGAGTTCTAGGCTTCTCTTTATACATTGCTGGTCGAAAGTTATCTTGATCAATTCTATGTATTCTGCAAGGAACAGAATGATCTAGTAGTCTTCGCATCGAATCCAAATGCAGTTATTAATGCGACCTGTGTGGAGACATATATATACAGTTGGGCTTGGTAGTAGTAAAAGTTGCAAGATTTATCGTGCCCGGGTCGGCTGCTACAATCAGTGTTGAAATGATTTGCTAGTGGAAACGCTGGTGCATGTAAATAAGAAAAAGCAAAACAAAACAAGCCTTTGCGTACTCTGAAGTATGTTCTCTCCACAAATGCCGATTGAGCGCCATTTATTGTTGGCGACGACGAACTCTCACTACGGCCATCAGGGCCACAAGTCGTCAGATATTGGCAGCTTTATGGGAACATTGTATGTACTTTCCTAACAAAAGTTTATTCGAGCATTAATCGGGTTAGTAATGTCGTGTGCATCTGCGTACTGGAGCATTTATGTGACAAGACACATAAACACTTCATATCAAATTATAGAAGCCATGGCAATGCTCGAATGTCAACATTAAGAGTTTGCCGAGGGAGGGGACCGTATCTAATGGAACAGCAGTATTCTGATAACAAATCACACCATCAAAAATTGGCAGCGAGGGACTATACTGTATACAGTGGAACAATAGTCCACAAACAGTGAATGTGAACCAAAGCTCACTACATAAACAAGGCACGATTAAAACGTTCGATCATCAAAACAAGGTTTTTACCCTCCTGGAAGTACGAACAATCTTGCGAGTAGGTCAGCATTCTGGGTCGTTCAAATAAATTTGAAAATTTAACGAAACAGTATATTTAGAGTGTTTAAATAAATATCTCTGTGTTTCAATATCTGTTTTGAGACAAAGCAACGAGTCCTGAAGTAATCTTTACAGCCTCTAGCGCCCTTAGCACACTTTGACACATTTAAAATGCTTTGTCATGGCACTTATGAAGCTGTTTCACAGTTCCGATTTATTAACTCCTTATCATGATACTAAAGCCGCCAACATTTAGCGTCGAATTTCTCAGTTGTACAAAAAGTGGAGTTTGGAGCAAACAAAAACTGAGGTCGTGCAGTGCATTTCACATCTCTGCATGGGTGAAATAATCATGCCATAGCGTTCTGGAGCTGCCTGGACTGTACAGCGACCCCAGGGGATATGGGAGGCAAATGTCATAATTATGAAATATTTACATTTGAATGCAGTACACAAATGTCTGTCGCTTTGTGCCGTGGACATCCGTGTTCACATAAGTAATCCAGGTAACAAAATGTGCTCTTTATTTATTTACTTTAGACTAGATGAGGTACCCGGCATTATCCGGGATAAACCTGTGAACCCATCGTTCTGTCTCTCTGTCTCTTTGGTTGAGAAAGCTTCCCATAATATTCTATAGTCTTACTACAAATTCCATGTGCATCAGAACACTGCGCACTTATCTCTGGTAAGGCATTTTCTAATACGAGTTTGGAGGCGGCTTTCCACAACATTCCTGCTTCTGACCGCCAATTTTTCACTTTTCTGTGATGATATATCAGCTCAGCACTCATGCCCGAACACTATTTTTAGTGTGTGTAGCTCGTGCTTCATGTTTTGAAATGCATAGGCAAATTTTTCCTTGGCCTGTAAAACTCATCTGGATAAATATTGACCTCAAGGGTGGGACATGCGGGAAATGGGCATCCTGCATTTTTGGCTGGGATTCTTTCTCTGATGTAAGGGAACGTGGTTTTATAAAAGACGAGACCACTTAGGGTTACTTTTTGCTTGGAGGAATGAAAGGCCGTGATGGAAAGAAAGAGAACGACGGGACGAGTTAGAGGATGACGGGAGAGGGGAAGAGGGATTGTGGTGGATAGGAGAGAGAGAGAGAAGAAAGACAATACGACGGAGGTGGAGGCATGACAAGGAGGGAAAGGAACAGTAACAAATTTAACTTGTTAGGTGAGCGTGCTTAACAGATCAGATAGCGAACGTGAGACTATTCGTTTTGGACTGGATGTGGTTTTAGGGTGAACTGTATTAAAATGTTCTCTATTTTGGACTATAATTATTTTTTCAAACACTTTGACCTACACTATTTTATGTAAAGAATTTATGGATTAGAGAGACAGATCTAGACTCTATATTATAGCCGTCAGAAAGAAACAGAAAAATTGAAACACTTGGGAAAGCGAGACCACATGAGGTCTCCAGAGGAGAGAACCCTCGCCGGACAGTATTAATCAATTTATTGTGTTGAAAGAGATCGAGAGATGGGATAAAGAAAAAACAGATCGTTTCAAGCAGGACAGGGTTGCGTTTAGTCGATAGAGGGGCGGAATTTTTTTTGTTCACCTTCAGCCTGCAGGAATTGAAGAGCGTTGTTCCGGAACTGGGTAAGTCAAATTTTGCATGATTTATGGCCCCTTTCAGATAGTCATTCAAAATTAGTGTGAGATGCGGTGTAAGTGTTCAGTCAAAACTTGTTATCTTTCGGATAAAGACGGGGCATAGCAAGTTTTCAGCTGAACACTTACACCGTGTGTTACACTAATTGAGAATGACTATCTGAAAGGGACCGTAACTCATGCAAAATTTGACTTACCCAGTTTTGGGAGAACGCTCTACAGTTGTCCGGAGAATCAATTGCTTAATTTGAGAGTCAACCTTGCAACACTTTGGTAGCGTCGGCTTTCACCGAACCGTATGCATTTAATTTGCAGCGGAAATTGTTAACAACACCTGATTGTGACGGTCATGAGCGAGAGTTTCGAGCCTCAATGATTGATTTTTATGTTACTTTTGTTTGCATTGACATTCACCTGACTTTGAAGAGATGGTTGGGAGTTATAGCCCTGCTGATAATTTTACAGTTTATTTGCCGGTAAATCAAACACGTGCTCAGATCGACTGGCTACGAGGAAATGATACAAAGATACGGAGTTTGTGCACGATACAATCATGTGTCCTGATGCAAGAGGTTGTAACGAGCGGTGCCCGGAAAGTTGATGGGAATAACAAAGGAGATTATATTTCCCCCGTGCATGAGGAAACAATAACATGACGTCCAGCAGTTTATTTGTTTAGGTAAATGATTGTAAATATTTGTTGTTTTGCAAGAATAATGGTCATTGAAACTCTCCATTGCAGAGTGGCTATTTGCTTATCTACATTTTCATGATAGCAGCCATTTCTCTCTCTCTCTCTCTCTTCTCTCCCCCCCCCCCTCCGTCTCTCTGTCTCTCTCTCTCTCTCTCTCACTCCCTCCCTCTCTCATAAATACAGTTGATACCCGTGATACTCAAATCCTTTTCTCGTTTTATATTTGGTCCTATTTACTGTTTAATTTTCACGTCAGTGTGACTTCTTAGCCTAGTTTTAGAATATTTTGGTCGCATATTTTGAGAGGAAGTGTTGAAAACACCGTGGTTGAGGAAAACATCAGGAATGGTGATCGATCAGTGTTCATTGAGGACGTTTAGGATGAATCAGCTTGTGGATGACTGAGCCAAGTGTACACACAATATTACAGGCCAGAGGAACTTTGCATCCTTGGAGACACAGGAGTGACAAAATAAGAAGTCTTTTGAACTTTTTCTCAGCTGCAGAAATCGTAGCTTCTGGGAACACACTTTCACACCGCCCCCCCCCCCTCTTCCAGGTCAAGTCATTGTGCAAGCTGTGTGGGAAAACTTGATACCCGGTATGTTGCATGTCATTGGTCAGTCTACGGTAACCGTTTTACTTTAAAAATGACTTTACCGTTTTACCTGATGTCAGATTCTCACGTGTGTTTGACTGTGTTTATTGTGGAGGCGTTTACAAATACTTTAACTGCTCAATGCAGTTCATGTGAATGATACTTCAGCCGTTTTTCAACCACCCTTTGGATTAGCAGAGTATCTGCGTGGAGGTTAATGGTTGGTTTCCAAGTTTGTCACCAAAAGTCACTGCTTCTATTGTTGTCGGAGAGAAGCTGAACTTTTTGAGATTTCAGAGCTATGTGCAACTCTGGGTTAGTAAGTGTGACTGCTGTTCTCACGAGATGGATCAAACGCAAATCCTTTCTCACCGGTGATTTACGCATGAAAATATAACAAAGATTTCCTTTACTGTGTATGTGCCTGTCTGAGACACCAGCTTTGAGATATTTACACAGATTTTTGAAATCATGACCAGGTCGCTAAAAGACAGACGTTTTATAGTCCAAGAACGATGACAACACTTTCGTGTTCCAAACAAATTACCGATGTAGCTAATAAAACTGAGAGAGAACTTTGGAATGGTTTAATCGTCCTGTCCTTTGAAGAAATTGATTAAAAAAATAAAACGCAGAGCGAGTTGAGTGGTAACAGGAAATAACACTATTGTATTCATCCATTCGGTCTTTAGAATTTGTGGGAAAGAAACTGCATCTTGGGACTTGATCAGTGAATGTATCACAAGGTATGATCCTTGTACTTAGACTGTCATGGTTTTTGTTGTTGTCTGTGCTGTCTCGTTGAATGTAGGACACAGTTTAATATTTGATGTTATTTAATGCACATGACAAAAGAAACTGAAGATTGCATGAGTGGAGAGCTCAGTGACAGTAGAGGAGGAACATAGAGAAAATGGACAGGGTAATGAAACTGTGTCATGAACCTGACCTGAAAAGATAAAGAAAAGCATTAGCGAATCAAAAGCAGCTTTTCTTCTTGTGAGTGATTGATTAGACCTCTGCTTACGTACACAATTCTGATGACGTAAAACTGTCTCGGTATTGGAGGAAAAGCTTTTATATAGTGTAGCGGTTTCCAACCCTTGAATGTTAGGGCCACTTCTTTGAATAACTCATGGATTTTCACGTAGTTAAAAGTGTCTTGTGCTTCTTCCCGTCGAGAAATGCATTTTCAGGAGGGTTGCTTGTTCGAACTGCATTGCTCCAGAAATTTCGGAGCGCTATTATAACCATTTGTAGGTATTTGTCGATTCATAGCCGTAGTTTTTCTGCGACTGGTTCTTTTTCTCTAGCGCGCCTGCCAATGGTTGTTGTGTTTTGACAGAATTGAAGTATGCCAAATGAAAATTAGCTAGTCATTAGACAGTTGACAGTTTTAGCAGTTTAGATGGTGCTAAATTTGTCTCAGCCCTTACAGTGATGTGTGTCAAGCCTAAGGTAGGGGGATCCCCTGGCGAAATCTGTCCCATGTCCTGTTGTCCACCCTCGCCACCACCCCACCCCTTTCGTTTTGTTTATTGCCCGCTCCATCTTTTTATTTACTCCCACTCTACATTTACTCATCCAAGACTTTCATTATTGACATCTTTGCAATGTTGCACTTGGCTGGCTTGTATTAAACGTGAAGGTGTTACAATGAAGAGATCAACTGTTAACAAAGTATTTTCACTTCTGGTGCTTTTTTCTCATTGAGGGTCAACATGGTACAAGAAGCCTTTTGTATATAAATCTTCTTGAGAGCCTTTATTGAAAAGTATTTACACCTCTGACTCAGAAGATTTGCAGTAGTTGTCCAGTTCTGTAGAACTAAAAACCCACGCTTGCACTTACACACGCACACATGAATGTCGAAACAGCAACCACTACAACTACCACCAGCGCCAACAACAAATCAGGTTCATTGTCGGGAGAGGCATACTGTCGTAAGAGACACTGTCGTGCCAACACATTATTTTCTCATTCAACCGCTGGACGAAAGGAAAAAAAAAAAAGAGAAATAAATGAATCCTCTCCAGATATCACTTGAATTATATCAATTTATCAGAACTTAATTGGGACAGAGGCGTGGGACTGTGGCGAAATCAATCTAAATTATGTCCAACAGATAAGCTGTCTTAATTTTCACAGATGTCGAAAGTTATTTTTCTGATTCTGTTTTTGTCCACAAGTGTTGAGGGTAAAGTAACAATACTCCTTTGCATTGGACATCATGGGCCCACGTCTCATTCATTATGCAGTATAGAACATGACTTTTCTTAGCCAAGTCAGCGACCGGGACCAATCCCAACTCAGTGTTTGAATTGTTTTAAAGCTGCGTGAATGGCAGAAATGGGTGGGCGTTCAGCGAGAAGGTTCCTGTGCCAGGAGAAAATCACTTGTATTTCTTCACGCAGTCATTCATTGGGCTGTATAACCCACTGGGCTATGCTTTGTGCGTGGAAATTTGGGAAAAGTCTAGGCCTAGAGTTAGAGACTGGGTTAACATTACGTTTTGGTCTCCATAATAACCCTTTGCTAGCGAAATGGCCACGGTAACTTTTTTGGAAACTGACCACGAATTAGTTTCAAGAACAGGCTGTTGTGAATATTCTGTCTATATGGCCTATATAGAATCTACTCTCTCTCTCTCCCTTTCTTACTCTGTGTGTGTGTCTTTTTTACATAATATGATGATATTTATTCTGATCTGCTATAATTATGTATTTTCTATATTTCCGCCTCTCTCTCTCTCTCTCTCTCTCTCTCTCCCCCCCCCCCCCCCCCAAAAGCCTGGGATGCCAAACAAATCAGTGTCGCTAGCTTCAAGTGCAACTTTGATCAGAAGGGAGACATAATTCTGACACTTTTGAAAATAATCCCACATGAAAGATGGATAAGTTTACAGGAGGGATTAATGTAATTATTTTGATATTTGATGATCATTTTTTTTTTATGTTCCCTTTCCCCTGTTTGAATTGTATGGGTGACGACCGAATTAAATATCTGTCTCAGCTGAACATATTTGCCTATTGTGTTTAAAGTTTTACCTCATAGTTCATATAACCACACGAAGTACAGAGGAAACTGTACTTTCATTCTGCAAGTGGCCACTGAACGTGGCAAATCTTGTAGAGTGTTAACGTCTTTGTTTGTAGGGGAATTGCTGGAAAAAAAAAAAAGATAAAGTTACCAGAGTCAATTACTAAATAGAGAAAATTTTCACGAATCCATTCTCTGTTTATTCTGTCCCCCGAATGTACGTAAAGACCCCTTTTTGGTCTAACTTGCCCAGCCGTTGCCACGTCAGGTCAGATTTACAAAAGAAAGCAAACAGCTTGTGAATGCGAATGAATGCTATTCCTGTGATTGCTTCTCTGGTGTTGAAAGAAGAAATTACTGCATTAAATTGACGCTTGGTTTTGATTACGCGGGATCGAACTGACCTGATTATGTTTCCTCCCTACGTGTTTTTGCATACCATTGTCAGTGATTTGATTCTGTAATGTGTCACCGGGCGAGAAGGTGAGAGTGTTTTTCCCCTAGTGCTCGCAGACTTGTCACCAAGATATTAATAAAAGCCACAGAAACATTGTATAATGTACTTGTATTTGTATACTACTTTAATCCCATTTGGGAAATTTGCCTTTGTGTCATCGCATCCAGTTGCAACTGGAGTAGGCACGTCGTCGCCACAGTGCAGCGCAGGTCGGCGGATTTTTGGGGGGGGGGGAGATGAGGGGGAGAGAGTGGTAGGGATGAATTTTATTTGATTTTACCCGGGCAGAGGCCTGTTCGGCCAGCTCTGTTCGATTTCCAACTGCCAAGGTATCTTTAACGTGCGCAACGTACACACTGGGCCCTCAGAATTTTTCGTTCTTATCCCAGAAGACTAGGTACTCAATCCTAACACGCCCCCCCATAGGATCACGAAAAAATGAGAAAAATCCCAAACTTCCAACATGCCTGCACCGGCCGGGTTTTTTAACCCGAGACCCTTGGCATGAGAGGCAAGTGCCTTGCCCATAGACCACCTTGTCCCCACTTGTAGGGTAGCAGCAAGGCTTGAAGCACAGTCAGAATACAGCAAAAAGAAACAGTTGTATGTTGCAAAGCCTAAGGTAGGGGGATCCCCTGGCGAAATCTGTCCCATGTCCTGTTGTCCACCCTCGCCACCACCCCACCCGTTTCGTTTTGTTTATTGCCCGCTCCAACTTTTTATTTACTCCCACTCTACATTTACTCATCCAAGACTTTCATTATTGACATCTTTGCAATGTGGTGTTTTTGTTCCGTCCCTTCATTCTGTTCTCGTCTTACACGAGACCGCGGTGAACACGATCATATTCCGTCTGTGTATTCCACTCTGCGTGGCACACAACATTTTTATACGGATATCCCACAAATTGTTCAGGGGGCCAAAAGAGCCTATTAATTACAGCGGTCAGACAGACAGATAAGAAAATTGGACTTAGCTCAGATATTCTTCTGTCTTGACAAGTAAAGAAAACATAATCTTCTTCTCGGCTAATGAGGTTTTTGCAGGAGGGCGAACTCGCTCTCTTAGAATTCATTTTCATTGATAACATCGACAGCAACGGTACTTGAACACCGATTCGTGTTTAGTAGACTTAATTCTCTACAATAGTGGTCACTCAAGCAGATGTATTGAGCTTCATTCGGTTGCACTAAAACGTTTGAAGCATCAGCTTTCCATGTGTTTATACGTAATTTCTTCTCTTTTTTTTGGCATGTAAATAATCACGCCAAGTACCTAGAACCAGAGAGTATAGATGTATAGAGAGGTTTCGCTATTGGTCGATTTGCACTGCGAGACACGGGAGTCTCTGCGAAACCATTGTTAGCATGGAGCGGAAAGTAGGTCGCTGCGGTAAACAATACCGGTACCGGTTTGTACATTTCCACGGGTCGTAAGAGCTTACAAACGGCTTTAAATAGTTTCAGACAGCCCCAAAATACGAACAAACCACAGTAAACATACATGCACACTGTCTTTGGTGAAGACGATCTCTTTCAATTCTTCAATTTCTTGTTTACCGCAGCGACCTAGTTTCGCGATTTGGCGGAAGTGAGATCTTTCTATACATCTATACTCTCTGCTAGAACACATTCTTGTTTATTTCTGTATCACGCCCTTACGTCACTGCGACGTCAAAACATCTCTAGTAAACATACATTGGTTTTTGTTTGTTAGCTTGGCCTGCAAAAATTCACCTCCTAGGAGTTTTATAAACCAATTACTCATAGTTCTCTCTCTTTTATCATCCTATTATAAAGGAAGGGAGGCCTCCAGTGAAATCAAGAAAGGCGTTTTAATCGCTGAGCCTTAAGTTCTGCTAAATGTCATATTAGGCATGGGAAGAAATAAAGGTGTACTTAGGCATATTTTGAAAGGTCTTGAAGTTCGCAATAGTTTTAGTACATTCGTTGACTTTGAGCTCAACTGAGTTGAACAGAAAAGAGTGTTCGGACATTTCCCTGGACGCCCCTGCAGGCTAGGCATATAAAATTTGGACCCGATCGCGACGCAATTTTGTCGAGTAGAATCGAAAAGTATGATCGGAAAGGCTCTTCTTGGCCTCATTTTACGGTGTCGAGCGGTTGACGGAATTGATCTGCTGTTACCCTTTCTTACCTTCTGCCGGATCGGCTGGCCTGTATAAATAAAATCGAATGTGTGTGTTTCGCAGAAAATCGCAAAAAAAAAAAAACAACCCCAACAAAAACAAAAAAACTGGCTCATATAGCTGGGAATTACAGTTTGGCTAGCAGAACCTTTTTTTTTTTTACATTTGGTGGAAAATTATTATTATTATTTTGTACGTTTTCTTTGTGTCGCTGACTTCTCGCTTTCGGTTCCCCTCTTCACAAACGCATGAGCCCTTGATGTCATTATTTCCGTCCGATATGTTCACAATTACACAAAGCACCCCGTGCGCAAAGCGTTCAGTTGGTGGAGAGTGTCCTGCCGCGCATAAGTTTTGAAGCGAAACTGTCGGTTATTACGGGGAAATTGTCCGGTATAGACAGAGGGAGAACGAAGGGTGTGGACACAGGTTTATCCCGGGTAATATCGGGTACTTCATTTGTTTATAAAATAAAGGCGAATGTATGTTTATCTGTGTTGGCAATGAATACTGGCTCGTACAAGATTAAATACAAGACAGCTTGAAGATGCCTTCTTTTCGCCATGTACCTTTTTTTTTTTTTTTTTACATTTGGGTGCTCCAGGGGGGAATTGTGGGGAATTTTTTTTTTTCTCTATGTCGCCTGATTCTCTGATTGGTCGCCTCAAATCTCCTTTTCTCACGAGCACATGGCCTGTGACATCAACACTTCTTGCCGGCTGATTTAAACTGGCGGGTAAGATTAGAACACAGGAATATCCTGCTGCCTCACAATGATCTCAAACTGATTGTGGTAATGAGATTTGGTAATTTTTTTTTTCTTTACTCCAATAAATTGTTTACCCATGCAAATTCGTTTTTAAATTTATTCTAAACCCTTAGTTATATGGGGCGAAGGCCGAAGTAGCCCTCCTCATGAGCAAACTTTAAACTCCGAGCGGAGTGGCATTTAAGCTTGTAATTATATATTACTAATGTTCTTTTGTTATAATTCCTGTTATTTCTTTGCAGCCATAGGCTATGGGAAATCTGTGTTATGCATCAGTATTAATAGTAACAGCTCTGTGTAGCATCTGCGGGTTACCCCTTTCCCTCCACCGTTGCTTGTGACTGAGCATGTGTTCACTTCTTTTCTCTTTTATTGTTGACGTTCGCCAGAGTGAACTCCGTGACCTCACCCTCCCTTTATTGTGAGTAATTTTTTTTTCTCCTCGCTCGGTTTTCGTAAATATTGGTTTGTTCCTGAACATTCGATAAAGTCGTAGAACTAGATGTTTACGCCAGATTTGGCCTTGAGTGATGTAACCTGGTGACGTATTGATACGTGATTGATTGGTTTTTGTGTTTCGGGCGAGGGCAGAGGTTAGATTGATTTCGGGAATTTTCTACAGAAATATCTATATATATATAGACCCATGTAAGGGGTTGGTTGGTGAGTATGTGAGTTTTCCTTCTCGTGTGGCGTAGGATATTTAGTTGTTCGCTGGTGCCTTCCTAGTATTTTATTGTTCAGTATATACTTATTAAACTTTAATATTATTTAATCGATCGTCGGATCTCGTGTTTTTTATTCTACAGCTGTAATAGTTTCGTTTTCTAAAGGGTTGTAGTTAGATCAACTAACTCCCCCCCCCTACTATAACGTGCTAGGACAACCTCAGCTGTTACACTCTGTATAACAACAACATGTGAGATTGGAAACCATTATTCATATTGTTTACCGCTTGGGTTTATTCTTTGTTTTGACTGATTTTCTTCCTCCCCCCCCCTCCCCCTTTCCCCTTTCCCTGGGAATGCCCATGTTTCATGTCAACTCATCGTACGACAAAAATAACCCTCAAGTGGATATATTTACTCGTATTACTCAAAGTGAAACGTCTCACCATTTGGCCTAACAGTATTGTTATCAGTGGTTTTGTCCACAACATCCCTTCCGCTGTTTTTATGGAAAATGACGTATGCATAACAACTCCCTTTGCCTCTATAGCTAGCGGTGAGGACTCGGAACCGGAGGCTTGGACAGGTACATAGAGGCAAAGCGTGTTTTACTTTTTCATACGTCACTTTCCCTAAAAGTAGCGGAGTGGAGCGGATGCTGTGGATACGACCACTTATATGTGTACTCAGTGCATTCCGAGCACGTACTGCGGGCCTGCGCGCGGCAGAAACCTGGGATTTATGGGTAAGATGCCCAGCATCCATTTTCCTAGTTCAACAGGAAATCCATTTGGCGTATTTGGCTTTACCCGATGTTTTGTGGCTTCCTCGTGATTAATTAACCGGAAGATTCCCATCCATTCCTCTTTTAGCCGCCTCTCTTATCTCTTTTCCTCAGAATCTACGAGGCTTAGAGTAATAACCAAATAACATGCTAGATCTAATCGGTTTTCATGCTGATGTGAGTTTTCTCTGGTGAAAGTGACATCCGGCGTTTTGTCAGTGTATGCAAACATCTGGGAGGATGAGAGAATCTTGAAGCCGTGTTACTTGAAATGATCAGGATATTATTATTTAGAATGTTGGGCTTTTTGTCGTCCTCACAGTTGTCATTGTTTAAACATAATATCGAGAGCCGCGCTCTAAATTATCGTAGCTCGGTTTTTATAAATTTTTCAGGAGAAGTAAAAAAAAACAACAAAAACAAAAACCACAACAATAACAATAACGATAACAAAACACAATAACTTTCTTTATCAGGCTTAATAGTTACGACATTTTAAAAAACAACAACAACAACAACAGCGTCAGTCAACCCTTAATTTTCAGAATTTACCCCCTCCCCCCCCCCCCAAGCTTATTACACAACCTGTGTGGGCTGTCACGGACTACAAGCACATATCGAATATTTCAGTTTTTGAAGAAAAGTCCAGTTACTGTAGTTCAGCACGCTGTCCTCGATATGATGCTTGGTGGAAGCATGTTCCTGCTGACGCACTCGACGATGTAACCCACAGACCAAAAAAACCTTTGACTTAAAAAAAGGAAGCGCATATCCGTACAACGCACACAATTCGATGACGTAGAACACACACCGGAATACTATATTACTGACCTTGTTAATTTGCAGTTTTTTAAAAATAGGAATCGGCTTAGTAGCAAAACAATCCGACTTCTGCTCGGAGATTGCGTGATCTGCACTAATAATATATTTGAGTGTACGTCGATCACCAATGGCCACCCCAACCCCTTTTCGCCTGATTAGTCAATCTGACTACCGCCCATTGATACAAACTGACTAGACCCTCACGCCCCCAGGTCCATCTGATTATTCCATGTGTTGTCACTTTAAATTCGTGAACACCATACCAAGTTTTGTTTCAGCAAACCTGCACCAGTCGCGCTTTTGGTAAACACGTTGTACGGATATGCCCTGTCCATATCCATACAACATGTTGTACAGATATACACTTCCCTTCAAAAATGTTCTAAGTGTCCACATTTGGTGATCCTTTCTGTCTCGCCCTGCGACGTATATATTATTGCCTTTACCAATGCAGATGATTTAATTCTTAAAAAAAAAAAATCACGCCTTTCCTTTCAAAAATTAATTTGTTACCATGACATAAGCTGGATATAACCACTATTCAAGATGGCTTTCATGTTTCATTTTTATTATTCTTTAATAAATGGCTTCTTTCTCCAGCCCACGCTGCCCTGCACTATCTACGCGGACTGTTCATCATGTTCCCGCCTGATTAATTTGTCATTAATGTTCCTTCCCATCAATGCGAGATTTGATGTTATCTGTAATCTTTGGAAGCAAAGGACCGGTACTGACCTTGCTCCCATTTTTTTTTTTGGTCTGATGAAAATATTAATCAGATTATTGTCTCTAAAACAGTGATTCTCAAACGAGAAGTATATGGCTCCTATGGTGGGAAAGGGGGGGGGGTTAGCCCCGGGAGGAATTGGGTTGCAGTATTTTGCAGAAGGGGGACTCAAAACTGGGAACGCATATATTCTGTAGACTGTTTATGTATATCTAATGAAACGCCAATATACACAACTGACGACCTAAGTTCTTGTTTGATCCAAGTCTACTTTTTGCACAACTGAGAATTTCAACTATAAGAGTTTGCGGTTTTTTAGTACTATAAGAAATTATAATAAATCGCAACTGTGAGACGACTTGACAAGCACCACAACGCATTTTAAACAAGTGTCACAGTGTGCATTTGTTATGTCTCTTCTGCAGACACAGAGATCTTCAGTTTTTTCGGAAAATGGAGATAAAACAAACGAGAATTAAGGTCGCGAACTATACTAGAGATGGCGATTTAACCTCCACAGTTTGTTCACTGAACTGTTTCAATAATTGCCATCTTAAAAGCATAATGGTAAAAGAGTTATTAGATGGCAGTCCAAATTGGGTGAGGAACTAAGGAAACGAGATTTCAAGGGAGGAATATGGAGCTTGGGACTCACTGGAGACCACTGCGCTATAAAACTAGAACGACAGAATGTCTTCACACGTTAACGCTGAGCAAAACGATTGAAACCTTTGAGACGCCTGGGGGGCCACTTTTACCCTCATAAACAAGATGAAAATATTAGCTTACGAGGCTGAATGTAATCTATCTATCTATCTATCTATCTATCTATCTATCTATCTATCTATCTATCTATCTATCTATCTATCTATCTATCTATCTATCTATCTATCTATCTATCTATCTATCTATCTATCTATCTATCTGTGTGTGTGTGTCTGTCTGTGTGTCTGTCTGTGTGTCTGTCTGTCTGTCTGTCTGTCTTATCTATCTATCTGCCTGTCTGTGAGTCTATTTATTTGTCGGCCTGTCGGTCAGCATGTCTATCTATCTGTCTGTCAGTCTGTCTATCTATTTATCCGCCTGCGTGTCTGTCTGTCTGCCTGCCATCATGCCCGTTTGTCTGTCTGTCTGACTATCTATCTATCTATCTATCTATCTATCTATCTATCTATCTATCTATCTATCTATCTATCTATCTATCTGTCTGTCTGTCTATCTGTCTGTCTGTCTGTCTGTCTGTCTGTCTGTCTGTCTGTCTGTCTGTCTGTCTGTCTGTCTGTCTGTCTGTCTGTCTGTCTGTCTGTCTGTCTATCTATCTATCTATCTATCTATCTATCTATCTATCTATCTATCTATCTATCTATCTATCTATCTATCTATCTATCTATCTTCGAGAAAACAAAAATTGAAGGAACTGCGTCAACATGATCAAGTGACATGACACATGTAGAAGATCTTCTGTTGTTATTTTAATACATATTGAAAACGTCCACTTCCTTGTTTGGCCCTGTTTCTCACAGAATCAGATTGCATATTTTTTTAATTCTACGCCACTATAGCTCTTTTTTGGCTCTCACGTACGCAAGATCTCACGCGCCTGCACCCTTTTCTGTCCTCGCCTTTTCCTTTCTCTCGACCAACTTCTCCATTTTTCTTGTCCTTGGCTGTATTTGATTAACAAATAATTATCGTATATGCAAAGTTCTGCGGCGAGGAAATAAAATTAGATAATAGATGTGTCTTTAAAAAAACAACAACAAAAAAAACCCTCATGAAAACAAAACAAGATCCGTCTCTAAATCCCCTGCAAAAGATGGCCAGCAATTTGATTAGCTTATACTCAATGGATTTCCCTGTGAATTCATTTTCTGGGTTTCACTGTTAGTTTTCTGATCACGTTTTAAGGCTTAGGGTTTGTTTTTGGCCTTCCCCGTTCGGTGTTCCCCGGACGTGTGGACACTCGAATGTGCAGGACAGATTTTTCAGAAACGGTAGAAATACATTGAAATGTCCGTGTTGAGAGCTGCAGCTCCACGCATCTTTCCCGTTTTCTCCAAATTGCACATAGCTTGTTGGCAAGGAAAGAATAGAAGGAACAGAATAGAACAGAATATATTATTATTTCAGAGCTAGTGGAGTCATACCAATCATCACGCACTTTAAGATCAGTAGGCACGAAGTTTCTAGAGACACCCACGGTCAGATTGTCGCTCAGTGAAAAGGCATTTTCTATTGGTGGGTCCAAATATTGTGGAATTGGCATTGACACCAGGAAAAGTGAGAACATCATGACATTTAAAAATAGACTCACAAAACTGAATTGTTTAGGACTGTTTTTTCTTGAAACTGAATGATGTCCCTTTTTGATCTCAGAGGTTTGAGGATGAGAGTAGATCAAGTGTTTTGTTCATTTATGTGAGTGGGAGCGTGATGGATTGATCTTATGTTAATCCTGTTTCTAATTTTAGTTCAGCGCCCCAGAGCACATCAGTTTTGTGTGGATTTAAGCGCTATACAAGCTAATTATTACATCATATTACATTACTTTCTGGTGAGACTGTTCTTTTGACAGACGCCATGGACACTCATGTGCTGGAGGTGACAAAGGTTGTCTTTAATTTGCAGTGGTTTTAGAGTAATTAATAGTCACACAGCTTACTCACCTACCGTGATCAAATTTATCCTCCTCTGGAAAAGTATACATTGCTTCCAGTCGAAACTGACCCCGTAAAACAGTTTCTGCTCCAAGAGAGGTCCTTTGCTGACTCCCCTCCCTCCCCCCCTTCCGGCTGGGCACCAAACGCTCGTTCCCGCAGTATCGTTAGTATAGCCCCCCCCCCCCCACCCAACCTCCCAAAACAAATCACGCACAACCATTTGGTTCCTGGCGTCTCTGTGATGTATAATTACGACAGTCCTTTTTTTTTAAAAATTCCAGTTAACGAAAGAGATCATCTTCTCTGAATTTCGTGGCATATCCTACATGATGATTTTGTCTCACGTAAGAGAGGGGAAACAACAGGATGATATCTTCCAATATAATTGCGCACGAGCTATTCTAAAAATTTATCTCTCAAATGTTCACTTCCCATTCTTTCACTCTTTTAAGTGCTGATGGCGCATAAGCGTAACCTGAAATTATTTTTAAATTTTGAGAAGTTCTGCTAATTTAAATAAGTTTTTTCCTAGTGAAAAACGCCCGGCCAGAATATATAGTAAGACGATATGGCGTGAAGAAAAAAAAAAGAGTTATATAACCTTTGTTTCTTTGTCTTGGCTGTTAATTTTTTTTTTAAGTCCGAAGTTCTAAGGTGAACCAGTTTGACGTTATTTTGTTAACTGATACAGGATGTCAAGGAGGAAATGTCTTGCTTGGAGCATAACTTTTTCTTTCGGCCATCTTTTGTCTTCATTCTTAACTTGTTGTAGTTCTTTCTGTACTTTCTATCTGTCAGTCTGTCTGTCTGTCCGTCTGCATGTCTGTCAGACTGTCTATCTGGCAGTCAGTCCGCCCACCCGTCCGTTCGTCTGTCCGTGCACGGGTCCGTTGTCCACCCATCTATGCTCCGTCCTCTGCCTCCCTGTCTGCCTGTCTGTCTGTCCGTCCACTCAGTGCACACGTATAGAAACCCAGGCAGATGCCCCTCAACAAGCGCCATTAATGAATCTGATTGGCCGTGGTTTTGGGTGCCCTGCCCTATCGTGATGACCAGAACGTTGAGGCAGACCAGGAGCTGACCGATGATAAGCCAAATGGCCGGCCCAGGCCAAATGGCCGGCCCAGGCGTTGTGCAATCATTTGACCTAAGCTTCACGAGTTCTGGGTGGCTGGTGTAATTGGAAAAAGAGAGGAAGATGGATTGTTTTCAGCAAGATCTGAAAGGGTCAGGAAAGCCTATCTTTTGGTTAAAAATTAGTTTTTTTGTTTTCATTGTTTTTGTTTCTGGGGTAGCAGCTGTGTGAGTGATAAACGAACAGTTTGGGTTTCAAATACCGAGGCATCATTCTGTGGGTTATATGAAATACATACACACAGAGCAAGAAAGTAGGGGGTGGGGAGACGCAGAGAGAGAAAGAAAGAGAGAGGAAGAGAGAGAGAGAGAGAGAGAGAGAGAGAAAGAGAGAGAGAGAGAGAAAAGGAGGGAGACACAGAGAGGCAGACAGAGAGATTAAACGAATGTCAGTATACGGGATCTGATAAAAATGTAAGACTGTGGATAGATACGAAATTGACATAATTCTAGTACAGGGACCTCTCATCTGACTTGTACCTGTGAACAGGTTGCCTTCTCAAGTTATCAAGCTTGAGGCAAAGGTCATTGTTTGCTAGTGGTCAAACGAGACCGATAACGCATGATCTGGGAAAGAGTGTCTGGTTCAATTTGACGCGAACGTCAAAAAGGCTTTCATAAAATCTTCACCTGTGTGGGATACAAAAAATCACATGTTTCGGAAGAAGACATTTTCGTAAGCAGTATGGACTAAGTTTACTTTCTGTATTGGCACTGAAAGTGAGCAAAGTGGTAAAGAGGAAATCTAACACGACTGAGCAACATATTGTTGTAAATCAGGCATCGGGAACCTTTCAGAGCGAAGAGCCAGAGAGAGAGAGACACACAACGCGCCCGAAAGTTTGTTTACCAGTAGTACTTTACCTCACTATGTTTTTATTTTTGTTTATTATCGGCAGCTAAGAAAGGGAAAGAGCAACAGGCGAACGCTAAGAGAACCGCATGCATCGCATGAGTTGCTGGTCGCCGGCTCGGCTCCTGTTCTAAATAAAAGTAAACGTTTCAGTTTGCAGGCCGAGCTGTAAATGTGATCATCTGTATCTGTTACTTTGCTAGTCCAAAATGTTTCTTGCACTTTATTCTTGAGATATATTGAAATGTTAGGAAAGAAATGGAAACACAGACATTAAAGAGTTGATTGAAAGTAAAAAGTCAGAACAAATGCAGAATCGTTTTACCTTTTTTTATTCATAGAAATATTAAACATTCTTCACAGTTTCTTTTTGCTTGGCAGAGTCTACCGATTGTGTTTCTTCACAGGGTGCCATTGTCTATTTTCATTGTAAAGTAAGCCGACATCGGGACTATTCTGTCATATGAACATGCATGTGCTAAAGTGACCTTCTGTGTACAGGTGTGACTAAATGCGGCTTCAAACGTCCCCGGGCCAGGCGCACTTTCCAGACAGTCTGACAAAGTTACGGTTCCAGCTGTGTCGCTGTCACACAACAATTTATGCTGTTTCCAGCTTAACCCTTTAGGCCTCATAATGTATCACCAGTGAAACACAGACATTTATTACTTGTTTGCAGTTCCCATAAGAACTCAGCGCGAGAAAAGGAAGTCTCTTTTAGTATTTTCTTCAATATACACAATAAATCAACTAAATGAGCATGAAAATCCCCTTAAATTATGGGCCTAAGAACAAATTCTCGGGAATTCAGAATTGCGCCCTCGAGCAGAAATTGGGATGGAGCCTAGAGGATTAGCTCAGTTGGTATCTTGGACTTGGCGACTGAAACTGTACCCATTCAACCTACCTCTTTGTTGGAAATTAACCGTCTCACGACACGTCACTTGCAATGACGAATGAATGATCGGAAACAGACTTGTATTTCTTATTTGGATCTTGTCTGTAATTAGATGACGTATCAGACAATGCCCGGAATAAACCTATACTCTCTGTCTCTCTCTCTCTCCTTGTCTCTGTCTCTGTCTGTCTCTCTCTCCCTGTCTTTCTTTCTCTTTTTCTCTCTGTCTGTGTGTCTGTCTCTCTCTCTCTCTCTCTCTTTCTCTGTCTCTCTCTGTGTCTCTCTCTGTCTCATTCTGTCTGTCTGTCTCTCTAATAATCTGCATTCTTGCTTCACAACTCATTCGCGTCAGGACCCCTACGCACCAAAATGAACGCTTGCTTTGGTTACTTTTTACGACACTAGTGTAAGGACCCATTCAAAGAACGGGTTGCAATATCATCTTTGCTGAAATTAGAAGACACATGAGTTAGCAAAAGTTACTCAGTTGGCACACAGATTATGTAGATCAAGGTAGAAAACAACACGCACAATCAGCACATAGATTATGTAGATCCAGATAGAAAAGAACTCACAACTGGCACAGTAACACCCGCATGGCCGGTGCATAAGGCAGACGGCACAGAAACTCATGCCTTCAAACTTTGAAACGCAACCTGACGTTTAAAGTCGAAACAAAACAAAGGCAGGAGGGAGGCCGTCATTGTTGAGGAGAAAGCATTATTCGATATTTTTAGGCCTATTTTCATTTATTACAAAACTAGCTGATTTCCCGGCCCAGCCCGGGATAAATCGATTTATTAGTTTCAGTTCTGGGTGATTATTATGGACCTGCTTCATTTTGCCTGTTCCTTTAGCTTGATTATTATTTTTTTAGATACGTTTTACTGCTCTCCCTTTGCGCGTTGACGTCCTGCGCGTCCCGCCAGCATCCGTCAAATGGCTATGATTTGCGCACGGGTTAGTTTGTTTGCACATAGCAGAAAGTGATAACGTCAGGTGTTAATGGAAAAGAAATATTACAATATTTTCCTAGGCATATTGAAAACACAAACCTGTACTTTTGGCCCTGCAGAGTCAATCTCCCAATTCGAGACCCTTTCTTTTTCCCAGTCTAGATCTAGGCACATTGAGAACACACAGAGTTTTATACTCGATAGACTTAGAACTCAATCTCATCATTCAAACCAGTCCTAACCGGAAGTTGTTTTGTGAGTGTGATACAGTCTATACCGGAACCAATCTTAGTTACATTAATATGCCGAACAAATAGACCGAACGCCAATGTGTCGCAACATAGAAACTAATACAAACGTTTTGCGAGTTATTAATTATTTTTTTATTTTCTGTGCCGGGGACACGAGGACAGTCTATAATAAGCGTTGTATAAAATCTGAGGGCCACCGAATCAGCATTAACAGAGGAGTAGCGAAAGGCGCGCTTCAATTGTCGTAAGGTTTCACTTTTATTAATATAGATTACGATATTTCGCTTTCATGTCAAAGGAATAGACATAGTAGCAAAAAGAACTATCTTTCACATGTAATTTTTTCAGGTCTAGGCATTTCTTCCTCGCAGCAGTGAATTTTTTTTCCTTGCTGTTTTTTTATAGAGATGTACGAAACTGTAACAGTATGGCGCGAAAATAGAGAATGAAACTGTTGAATTGTTGACAGTATGATGAAACGAAGCATACATTTATAAATTCAAAAACGAAACCAATAAAAAAAATTCCAAATTTTGTGCACCCCCTGGGTATTTGAAACCTACCTGCGAAATCTGGTTACTGTAGATGGCCTAGTAAAAAAAACCTTCTGCCTTCACAGGTAGAGCATTTGTGAATTATATATATCGATAGATTGAACGGTAGTAATTATTTTTAACATCAGCGGTCCGAACTTTGCACCATATTTCTCTTAGTGAAATGTCTAGATTGTCTACATTAGATTTTAGAAAATCAAAAAGAGAATCTGCCTCAAGCCTTATTGACCAACTTCACTGGCTTACTGTTGAAAACAGAATAAAATTTAAAGCTGCAGTTTTGGTTTACAAATGTCTTGAAGGTTCAGCTCCCCCCTATCTTTCGGAACTTTTGAAAAAACATGAGTCTGATAGATTTTTAAGATCTACTACAGAAAACAAACTGGTTGTTCCCAGGTGTAAAACATCAAATTATGGAGATAGAGCTTTTAGTTGTTTTGGTCCCTGTGTGTGGAATTCTTTACCACAAGAGGTTCGAAATTCTGCCTCTCTAAACATATTTAAAAACAGGTTAAAAACATTTCTTTTTAAAAACTGAATTTTATAGCTGCTATGGATGTATAAAACTAGTTTGTCTGTGTGTGTGTAAGTTTATTTGAATGTGCTTTTATGATTTTTTACTGTGTACAGCGCCTAGAGCTTTTAATGTTTTAGTCCTGGCGCTATATAAATGTATATATTATTATTATTATTATTATTACAAGTGAAAGGCTACGGTAATTAAAGAGCCATGATCCGGTATAAGTTTTCACCCGTCGGCAATTTAGACCACGAAGCACAGGAAGTCGAGTCCTTATTAAAGCAACTTTTCCACACTGTCTGAGTCAAGGACAAATGCCCGTGCAAAAATGCCAGACATTAGATAATAAAAAAAAAGAGAAATTAGTTTTCTTTCATTGTCTTTTGTCGCCTTGCTATCAGGGATCTTTTTGGACCCAAAAAACATGACATCTTTGAACATCTTCAGTACAAAATCGGTGTGGCATTTTTAATTACGGCCCGTGAGGATTTGTTTGTTGACTATGGAGAGTGGCAAGGCTTAAGTTATGGATATCAGGGAAGGTCTGACCATTTGATCTTGAGCTTCGGTAGTTACTGCCGTGTTAATTTCCGTATAGTCTTCAGCCTTGCTAACCCAATCCTGGATCCTTTGATCTTCTTTGATTTCGTTACTTCCAGGCTGCATACAAGAAGAACAAATACATTTTGAAAACTGCATTGATATATCTGTACCCCATTCATTTGCGTCGGCCTCCTTCATGTATTTCAGCTCTCTCTACGACCTCACCGGGCTATTGTACAACTGAGTCAAGAAACAGCAATACAGGTTATCAGTGGAGACTGCAACAACTGTTAAGAACTCGTATTATGCCGAGAGTGGCGACTATATTAATTGCTTCCATGAGTATTCATGAGAAGACAATAGGATTATTGGTTGAATAGAGTATGTGAAATTGAATGTGATCATTGCCTTTTGGGACGGTTAGGTCAAACGCAAAGCTATCGGGGGAGCAAAGGAGAGCGACCAGAAACATTTTCTTTAGAAGTGAGGTCCTTTTCAGCAAGTTTTTTACTCCTTAGTTCCTGTATTTGGAACGTATCCTGCTGGAATTTTATGTGACCCACCCCCCCCCCCCCCCAATAACTTCAGAACATGGCTCCGTCCCTAGGTCGAACAAGACGGACGTGTAAAAAGAATAAATGATTATTGTCCTCTGAGGAAAGTTTCATGAGAAAGACCTGTGTGAAACAAATAACTATGATATCTGGTGGGAAACAGTGAGAGTGATAAGACGTTCCACATGTGTGTCCGGTTACACACTAATATGCCAGAGGTGACCAAACTTGCTTAATGTAAGAGCCACATACGATAAATCTCAGATGTTCGAGAGCCACAAGATATGAACAACATTTACACACACTTTTTTGTTTGTTTATTTGTTACATACACATTTTGTTACTAAAATTTTATATAAAATATTATGAAATACATGTATGTGACGCGATTTACTCATGCAATTTTACAAACTGTCAATTTGTATTAGTTCCAGTGATCACAAAGTGCACATATTTTATAAACTAAGCGTTTCAAATTTTTGGCTGATGATTGTTTTAACTATAACGAACGTATTTAATACGGTAATGAACTATTGGAGCAGCCAAGAAAAATGTGCAAATGTCATAAACAAGTTAATCTGGCAACATCAGATTAATCAGAACATGTTCTTTATGCCTGAGTTTGTACACGAAATGAGGGATCTAAAACTCTTGTCCTAGTGATAAAATAGGTCTGTAAACTCTTACAGTATGTTGAACTGCGAACAGGGCAATGTGGAGGGAGAAATGATGTTAAAAAAACAAAAAAACAACTCAAAATTGTTAACGTTGTGGGAGTCACATGGTGGGGGGTTCAAGAGCCGCATGTGGCTCGTAAGCTGCGGTTTGGCCACACCTGTAATTTGCCAACATTCCGTTAGGAGTGGAGAGGAAACAGGGTGATGGATGCATTAACATTGCTAATTTTTTAAGAGTGGATGAAATTCCGCTATGAGCACTCATTGTGTCGAGTACAAACAGTTGCGCACGTGACAGATTTAATTTTTTGACAGTTGTGACGAAGACAAGAATCGCCGGATATTTTTGTGACATAAAACATTTCTGACAAACATCAAAGAAAGGGCTTTAATAAAAATGCTATTTTTAATCCAGCTGATGCTCTTTCCCTGACCCAATTCAT
Organism: Onchidella celtica; assembly: GCA_963931925.1. Taxonomy (NCBI): domain Eukaryota; kingdom Metazoa; phylum Mollusca; class Gastropoda; order Systellommatophora; family Onchidiidae; genus Onchidella; species Onchidella celtica. The sequence continues at coordinate 8,467,459 of OZ007569.1, read as the reverse complement.
GAATTTTTCAGAACAGAGAATTGTTCAAAGCCTCACGAAACCACTGCGTGATTTGCGCTTGTGGAGAAATTTAATCAACAACAGTGACGTCATTCACCACATAACAATGACGTCCTTACACATAGCACAAACGAAAGAGCAATACGAAAACATCAAAATAGAACGACAACAACGGTAACCTTAAGTAACATTTGCTAATGTACGACGAAATGAGATTACTGAAAATTTGTCTGTGGATTTTCTTTGTATTTGTTTTGCTGCTTTAATAGTTTTTCTGTGCAATTTCATAACCACTGAAAGCGCACACAAAAGAGCTAAGTTTTCTTTGTTGCAAATATAACCTCTTGACAGACAGACGCCGGGACTTTTGGAGCTGGACGATCTCGTAAGAAGCAATGAAAAGGCGCATTAAACAAGGAGACCCTTGACATTTAGACCTAATATTATTTCTCGAGCCAAAATAGCATTTTGTTGAGAGACGTCGTTCAAAGACAACAAAACAATAACTATACCCCATTATTGAACTTGATCTGAATGCCAGTCCGGAAAGCGTTCACTCGTACTTCAGGATGGATGTTGGAGCTGATCCCAACGTTTAGAAGAGCTGGCTGATACTCTAATGATGTCCCGTAACGCCCGTTGATACCCTGACATCTTACTATGCCTGTCTGACCCATTAACGAACTGTCTGTATCCGATACAAGTTGAGACGAACAGGAAGTTGGAGAAGAAATCTGTGCCATCACTCTCTTTTCTCTTGTTTTTGTGTGCCCCCCCCCCTTTCCTCATTATTCCGACTGTTTTGTTTTACAGTCACTTTGAGTGATTGTGTGTCTGGGCCAAGACAATGGAGTTAGTTAAAACAAGGCGGTGTCTTCATAACGCCTCTGAAAATTAATATGTTTCACTTACGACACCCAAAACTGTGATTCTCCCCCCCCCCCCCCAGTGCACTGATGCTGAGCATGTGCACTCGCAAAGCGCTTGAATATAACCCCAAAAAGAAAAGTGAAACACGGGAGAATGAAACATATGGCCTTGAGACGTCGACGAAATATGAAATGGAATTCAGAATTTAGTTGGAGCACAGATTCTGTGACGTCAGGTGAAACCAGCCAACAGCGTGCAGACAGCCGGCTTGCTGATTGTGGATGGGGTCTAAGATGCATTGTGTGAGAAGGTAATAAAAGATGGCTGTTGTTATCAGCACGTACACACGCCAAACGTTTGCGCTAGGGGTGCGTACGTATACGTTCTATTTTTAACCCCGTCCTTATCCTCAAACCTAAATCTTGTCGAATCCCCCCCCCCCCCCAACCTTCAACCAAAAGACATGGAGGAAAACAAAATGAAAATCTGAAAGAATAATTAATCATAATTAATTGAGGCTGTTGTTTTGGAGCATTTCGGGAGGAGCTCTCTAGCTCTGGAGTCACAATAGGGTTTAAAATACGTACGCCTACCATAAAACTCTCGGAGGACGTACGTACTTGTAACAACATGTATAAAAGATTTTGTTACAGTGCTACCACAAAGTAAGAAAAAAAAAACAATACCAGTTTTCCTACAGCCTTTGTCGTTATAATCACACGCTAAGCTTCTTCGGTCAAGGCTTAGGACGATAGTTGAACGGTGAATTCAGTTCAATATTTTCTCAATTCGGCTATGTAAACTACGCCATAGTTTCTAGGTCATACGCAGTCGCCGCTAGGTGGTGTGGGCGAAACATGTGAATGCAAAACGCCCCAGCTGTTCCATCTTATCGTACTCAGTATCTCTAGTTTGAGTCAACCTGAATCGCCTGTTTTTGCTAAATATTCACTTCTGTCAGCTTGTCATCAAAGTTTAATGTGCAGAAGCATGGCCAATGTTTGTGTTCGTACGTGTGAAAGAAATTGTAAAGTAAATAATAACAAAAAACAAAACAACCTCGTATTGAATACGGGTGTTTTGTATTTCTTCAAGAGTAAGACAACATACGTAATGATAGATTCTGGGTGAGATGGATGGCTAATCTACTGCTGGTGAAAGAGATTTGGCTGTACGACGTGTAATTATATTATAGCTGTGTTGTGTCAAATAAAAATGATGGACTGAGCTCCTTTTGTTATTCATTGCACAGAATATATAAAGAGAAATGTCTAACTTTTATAATTTAATATATTGTGTATGAGATGAATGTTGGAGAAAGAACTGTGATCACACAAGACGAATCAAGTCTAAAGGAAAATAAAATATGAAAGAAAAAGCATTCAGTTTCGTACTTTCTCTCTCTAAGTTGCGCGACTTAGATTCTACAAGCAAAACGCAAAGAATTCTTCGTTATTCATAATCCTTAACTGTTACTCCGGTCTATCGAGACTTATACATAGATTTGGTGTTAACTTTACTCCGGTTTGAATATTTAATCAGTTGTGTACCTTCTCTATGATTTCTATAGTATTAGTGTCTTCAAAATCTCAGCTGGTTGGCACAGTGAATCAGTCTCAAGTCAGTGGGTTATATCTAAGCAAAATGTCTCTGAGCTGGATCGTGGAGGATTCCTTGTTTCCAAACCTGCTGAAATTATCTACATACGAATACATATTATTATTTAGCTGAATATGGAAAAAGTCGTCTGGGATTGATGGATAGCGGCCCCAGAGTATCGTATGTGAGATCATTAAAGACAGTGGGAGGGCGTAACACACAGAGGGCAAATGTAGGCGGGATTTTAGTGATGACGATACTGATATGTTATTGGGTGGATTGTGTAAGTGTATCGATACCCGTACAGTTATTGTGTGTTTTGATATTTGAATCGCATTGTTATTCAGGTTTTACAAGTGGGAAAATGGTTTGTACTAAAGATGGGTTATCGGATGGGGTTTTAAGTCAAAGGCCTTGGGTGGTCACTGCCTTAGGCTTTTGCATCTCGCTTTTCTTGTCCTTGTTTTCATTTTTTGCGTCCAGTGTCTTTTCCTGTGTGGAGTTGACATGTCTCTTGTTTGTCGGCCGTCTTCGTTTTGCCTCAAAATGGCTGTTTTGTTAGCCCTCAAATGGGTTATATGGGTGGAGTTGTAGAGAAGCAAGATGTTATTTAAAGAAAATGATGGTGGACCCAAAGAATCTGCGAGACATTACGAAATGTTTGTATTACTATTAGAGCAAATAGTATTTTATCATTATGGATCAAAGAGAATTCTGACCTTTGCTGACTACAAACAGGCACTTACGCACTGAAACAATTGGGACCGAAATGACTAACAGGGCCATCGTGTTTTTCACGAAGGCGTTGATTTTCAGTAATGTTTTTCACCGCCGTAGGGTCTTGCTAATACGTCCTTTTATAAAAGATAGCAAGGTGACGTTGCAGGCGTTTACAAAGCCCAACGCCGACTGTCTCTTCCTCAAGACTTGTACTGTTATGTTCATACATCAATCGATTTGTTCAGATCCGCAATTAGCCCCGAAGAACTGAGAAGGATTACTCTGAAAGATTGGCGTAGTGCAATGGCGAGCCAGTCTTGTACTGTAGATGAAAGGACGTTTTTAAAAACATAAATGCATCGATGAAGGAAATATTTAATGACAAGATTACACCGTTTTTCAAAGGAAATAAATATTGCAAGACTTGGAAATTGGCATTGTGGTTTGTCTTATCTTGGCTTTTTTGATGCACGGCAATAACAGTTCAAACGTTTTTTTTTTGTTTTTTTTCTGATTCATGAACTTAATGAGTTGGACCTTCATTATGAACGATGCACTTTCATGGTTCAGCAAACTAGGCTGTTTCTGTGACGCGGTGTAGCAGCTGTTCTTAAACTCAAGAACAAAAAATCTATACGTCAGACTAAGAGGAAAAGCCAGACCAAGGCTGGCGTAGGCCCCACACTGGTGGTTCACCACCTAAGTATTATGCATCACACTGTAGCACTGCTAACTGCCCATACCGCCGCGGTGTGAGTTATGAGTATTGTTATAGTATGATGCATAATGATTAGGTGGTGAGTCACCAGTGTGGGGTCTACACCAGCCCTGGTCTTGCATACCCTCAAGGTCAGTAGTGTAACGACCCAAGGTTGTTTTGCTTTGACTTTAATGTGAGATGTGGTTGATGGAGTTCAACCTGACTTGGCACACTAGCGAGACTAAAACAAGTTTGTCTTCCTAGTTGGGTTGCGTCAAAATTATACTGATCCAGCAGGCGGAAAGCTAGACCGCGCACTAAGCAAATCCGACTTGACCCAGTGCACCACAGGCCATTAACGTATCCGTCCTTCATCCAATACGCTACATGCGCTCCATTGATCAAATAAATAATATCGAGCAGTAAATAACATAGATCAGAATCTCTTTCCAGGGGCGATGTCAAAATCGATTTTCATCGCATTTACTCTAGACTTTTTATGAATGTATGAGATTAAACTTCTTGTGCGATAGGTCTTTTTGTGAAAGTTTTAGATTATATTCAGATTTAAAAAATGAGCTCGAAAAAATTAGATAAAATTCTGTGTCTTTCCATTTCGTCTTTTTCGTCCTCTGTTCATTTGGCATTTCTTGGCGTTTGTATTTTTTTTTCCTAGTGGCCAGCTCGGGTGTCCTAACCCAATAAATAACACAAAATGTTCATCCTTACAACAGTTCACTCCGATCCTCGTAAATTTTCGTAAGAATTACAGAGCTTTCCAGGAAGTTCTTTTTTTTCTTTATATGACATAGACTATGGATTTTCTTGAAAGAGATTGTTATCTGTACACCGTATTGGGTCACACTGACTCTAAATATGCAAACAACAAGCAGCACATTGTGATATCGAAGTGTAGTTATTGTCATATGACATTGTCCAGTCATAGAAAAAAGCTAGAGCATTATTTTGTTATGAAGAGTATAATTATGTAACAGATACAGCTGAATGATGTAATCCGGTCGATCCATTTAATATTTTTGTAACCAGAACGGATATGACGGAAAGCGTTTATATGTCGTGCATAAAAACGAAACTGGAGAGCGTTTCTGTCTTATGGCAGTTTTTGTGTTTGATATGTCGTGAATTGATGGGCATGTGTGTCTTCTCGTATGTGTGGTTTTGTAAGGGGGAAAAGTTGGCAGTCGTATGGGTGCATTGGGCTGGACGTGTTTTCATTGTGAGTGGTGCTGTTTGTATGCACTATTACGATGTGTGTACACACGTTACTTATCACACATTTCACCTTACAGATGTATAAACTATGTAATGTGAAATCAAAGAAGATCCATAAATTCTCACTCCATCTTCTCCTTATCTCATCAACTTGAGAAGACAAACATGTAGAAACCTAATCGATCAATCGATCGCCGTTATATTCAATGGGTGGATCATCTCAGCTATTCATTCACCTATCTCCATCTAGACACGGAGCAAATACGCTTACTTGAAGGACAGGACGCGGGGTTGTATCAGGCTGACCGGTCAGGACAGATAAAAATTGAAGAAAGTTGGCAAAATCTTGAAAATGGAGAAAAATAGAGTTCTGTATCTTGTAGTTACATAGCTGATTTGCAAAGAAAATAATTCTGTATTTTGTAGGTACAAATTGGATTATCAAAGAAAATAATCACTGAAAGCTAAAATAATTTCTTGATTTCAAGGAGTGAGAAGCATTTAAAAATAAATTATGTGTAGTTCCCACATGTTATTTAAATGAACGATAAAAATGACGTAAATATGATGTCAGTGAGACATTCGCCTGACATTTAATTAAAAGTACATTGATAACAAAAGTAATTTTTACACGGTTAATATAATGTTTTAGACAGGTCTGACCAAGTGTATTGTGCGTTTCTGAAGGCATAGAAAACAGATTGAAGGTGAAGGATGTTATTTCATTTCCATTTTATTATTTTTTTTGCCGTTACAAACACCAGAGTGACTTCACAGTCCACACAGAAGTGGTCAGGACAGTGTCTGAGAGCCCGCCCGCATTCTTTAGGTGGAATGACCCAGAAACATTCGCAGGAAGGAGTACCATTATGAGTTAGATAACTCTGGTCTGGCATCTATTTCATGTTCTCCGTGTTAATGGCCGAGCCACGCATTTACTCTAAAAACACTCATCTAGAGGACTAACTCACTGGGATGGGAAGGGGGAGGGGGGTGTCCCCCTGCAACCCCCGCACACGGACGCTCCTGAAGACGTATCCCAGGTAATATACCCAGTGTGTGACGCAAATGGAATTCCTCCCCATTCGAATCCTGCAACAAGAGCGTGTACGGACTACAAAAAAGCCAGCGTTTTTCAGAGTTAATCTATGTATATTTATGAAATATTGCATGTGACACGACACTTTGTTGTCTTAATGAAATAAGAATGGCGTTACAAGTACGGACGGCCCCCCAAGTTTTTTTGCGCTAGGGGTACGTATTTTAAAGCCTATTTTGACTCCAGAGCTAGAGAGCTCCTCCCGAAATATTCTTAACACCTTTAATTAATTATTCTTTCAGATTTTCTTTTTTTTCTCCCCCATTTTTTGGTTGAGAGGGAACGGGGGCAGGGTTAGGGATTCGATAAGATTTAGGGTTGAGGATAAGGACGGAGTTAGGGATAGGTAGATGTACGTAGGCGCCCCTTTCGCAAAACGCTTAAGGTGCGCACGTACTTATAACAGCCATAAAATAATGAATTTTACTATTTTCCGATACGGTCTAAGTAGGTCATTTCCTCGCTAGAGATTGGGTATCGAAAACTCTGTCCCCCTATTTGAAAGTTGAGATTTACAGCATACGAGTACATTGTTTATATTTATTAGTTGGCCCACTGCCTCGGGGAATACACAGAATCGATGCGATTTTTAAAGTTGTTTCCATTACCAATGTGTAAATTGAGGCCTAGAACGGAATTTCCCTGTCATACTGTTTAATTCTACCCAAACAAAACGTTTTTTTCTTTCTCCGTCTCAAAATGTTGGAACCAAAGAGCTTAATATAGTGTGTTTAATAAGCTCTTTGGTTCAACTCAGTTGTGGCTCAAAATCAACGAAAATATTAAGAATATGGCGAACTTCAAGGCCATTTAAAATATGCCCAGGTGCACCTTTACGTCTTTCTAAGCGTAATATGGTAACTTGTAGAATTTAAAACTCAGCGACTAAAAAATCATTTCATGATTCCATTGGGGGTCTTATGTCTTTTAAATGATGATGATGATGGTGATGATGATGATTATTTCTTTGAGTGCACGGCAGTGCTGACCGTATTTTTACTGAGAGGGCAAGTTAGGAAAATTAAAAAAAAAAAAAAAATCTTTTTAAGTGATCGAAAGTTAACAAATGCTGAACGGTACACGCTGTGTTTTGTTTTGAGAGTATTCAACAAAGATTCTAATGAACCCATAACGGTTTTTCTGTAAAGCTTTCAAATATGTGTAAATGGAAAAAGAAAAAAAATATCAACTAAAAACAAAAACGTTCCAAAGTCAAAGGATCACTTTGGAAAAAAAAAATTCTAATTAAAACAAAGTGTTCCCAGGCCACACGCAATTTTTCGAAACAATCCTAAATGTTGGTAAAAATGTTATTACCTCCTCATGCCACACACACACATAAGGTTTTTAAAGTTTTTTTTTTTTTTACAGTGATATCCGGTGCTGCCCGGGGATAAATCTGTTTTTTAATTTCGGTGATTATAATGGATTTGCTCGTTCCTCTCAATTTATTTTGTTTTTGCAATTGTTTGTTTGATTTTTCTTGGGCTGTCTCATCTTATTGAATCTCATTTCTTTAGTCTTACTGGACCCTCTTTGCACGTTAAAGCCCTCCGCACCCCGTCGGCAGTCATGAAATGACAATTTCGCACTGAGCGGTTTGTGTAAGGCTGGACACGTTGCAGGAAGTGATGACATCACGAGTTCATGCGTTTATGAAAAGGAGAACCGGGTTAGCGGCAGTCAGCGACACAAAGCAATCTAAAAAATTCTTCCCCACCATTTGGAGCCCCCAAATTTATAAAAGAAGCCTCTGCAGGGCGAAAGGAAGACATCTTCAAAATTTCATGTAAATCCGAGCTGAAAGAGCCAGTATTTTTTGCGAACACACTAAATACATATTTTGGCTTTTATTTATATATAGATGAAACGAGCTACAGGTGTATTTTGATCAGTGCTGTGTGTTAATACCTGGAGTGCATTGGTAAATAAAGCAATATCCTCAACTGCCCAAGGAAACCCCCGCCTCTATGTCTGTAGTGTCCCTGGCGATTTGACGACCCGGTGGGCCCAAGTGATGTCTCCAAGTCTCGAATGTTGTTGGTGATGTGACAACCCGCTGGGCCCAACTAATGTCTGCAAGTCCGTAATGTTGCTGGCCATGTGACGAGCCGGTGGGCCCAACTAATGTCTCCAAGTCTCTAATGTCCCTGGTGATGTAACGACCGCGTGGGCCCAACTAATGTCTCCAAGTCTCTAATGTCCTCGGATGTAGTGACCCAGTGGGCCCAACTAATGTCTCCAAGTCTCTAATGTCCTCGGATGTAGTGACCCAGTGGGCCGAACTTATGTCTCCAATTCTCTAGTGTCCTTGGTGATGTAAAGACCCAGTGGGCCCAACTTATGTCTCCAAGTCTCTAGTGTCCTTGGTGATGTAACGACCCAGTGGGCCCATCTTATGTCTCCAAGTCTGTAATGTCCCTGGTGATGTAACGACCCAGTGGGCCCATCTTATGTCTCCAAGTCTGTAATGTCCCTGGTGATGTAAAGACCCAGTGGGCCCAGCTTATGGCTGCAAGTCTCTAATCTCGCTGGCGATGTAACGACCCGGGGATCTAGCACTAGGTTGACTTTGACATGAAAAATTGTTTCACCGTGCGCATTTTCATAATTGGAAAAGAAACAGTTTTTTTAAAATGTCATTTCCAGTTTCTGCACCGAAGGGACGTGAGGGCAGTCACTTCTTGGCCACAAAATGCACTCAATTTGATACACGCCTTTTCACTGATATTACAACAAGAGCAATATAATCAAGCGCGGGTTTTATCGCCGTTTTCATAAAATCACATTTTCGCAATTTCTCCTCACGCGACAGCACCCACAACTGTTTAGTGCACGCATTCACTGCGCCATCTTTCTGAGCGACATTGCCCGCATTTGTCCTCGGTTCCACTCAGGAAATTAATGAACTAAAAGTGAAATAAAATCTAACATTCGTTAAGAAAGTAACATCGATATAACACTTCCACCCCCAAATTGCCCCCCCCCCCAACTTCCCCCTGCCTCATACTGTTACGGATTTTATGTCACCGACGCTTAAGACAAAGTGAAGTGACAGAATAATGTGTAATCTTATAATAATGAGAGCAGGGGATAAACTGTCTTTGACGCTTATGCATTTCATGGCCATTCAAGCTAGACACTTGAAAGTTTGCATACTACCGTTTTTGATACTGCCGAGTTCCATGGCTGGCTTAGTTTTTGCATTTGACCACGTTTTGTATTTTTTTTGAAAACTGTGAAACGCTTTACCAGTTTAAACCCGGACTAAATTCCTGGTGTAGTTTTTATGATTGTTAGAGTGTTGCGTATGGGTGTAGCAATTGATACTCAGTATCGAAGGCTGTCACTTTGCGTCTAAGCATTTTATGGCCTTTAAAGCGAGACACTCACATGTTTGGTATATCTAGGCCTAGGCTTACTGTTTTTTATCCTGTCGAGCTGCATGGATGCCGTGATGTATGTTTATATTATGATTGTTATGGATGGCGATTCCACAACCTCTTTACTGGGCGCTAGCAAAACCGATACACAGTATCGAATAGGCCATTTCCTTTGAGCGTGGCCGGCTTGAAAGTAAACAAGACATGTGCTCAGCTTGATGCCGACAATGTTGACAATGTTACACAGACAATGTTGTATACCCTGAAGTTTGGCCACCATGATTGTCAGATAAGCGAATAGTTTAAAGAATTCAGCATTTGTCTAACATGTCTTTGCTGTCTCTCAATCTTTTTTGTTTTGTTTGCCACTCACCGTTCGAAGAAACGGGTACATTTACTAGTTAATCACATTTTTAATAACGAAAGCAAAACAACGACAACAACAAAAATTGCGATCCAGCCCCACTTATACAGCTCCGAGTTGTGTGAAATTTTGGAGGTACTCTGCTTTCGACCTGGGTGGAGGAAGATTTCCTTGTTTTTTTTTTATTCAGGAGACTTGACGTGACGGAGAAGTTTTTTTTTCTTTAACTTCGCTTTTTTTGCACGAATGTAAAAACCCATGACGTCATCACTTCCGGCCAATGTTCACCATTAAACAAACTGTCCAGTGAGCAGATTATTACCGTTTCATGACAGTCTTGACCTCGAATGCTGATGGTGGCAGGGGATTAACGCGCAGGGGAAGTGCAAAAAGACTTGTGAATAAAAACAACAACAGAAAGCAATAAAATAAAGGCAAAGGAGGGGACATGGCGAAGCAGGTCCATCAAAATCATCCAGAACTGAAACTAATAACATATCTATCCCGGGCAATGGTCGGTACCTCAGCCAGAATGCACTATTCGAGTATTAAAGTCTCTTTCTCCTGGTGAATTCGTTTCTACTGCAGACATTAACTCAGTTACATGATCCAACCCGATACACAGAATACCGAGACGGACCATTCCTTCGTTCACTATGTGTCCACAGCTTGCGCGCGTATAAACACAGGGCACTGTAGTACTAGTTCTTTTTCGGTTCAATTATGAAGGGATGTGGTGCGAATTGTTGATAATTATGGATGATACGGGCGGAAGTCGACGGACGGAAAATGAATTGATCCGTCTCAGTACCTTGTGGCTCGGGTTACATGATCCGGCTATCACTCGGAGACGTCAATTGGCAGGACATAAAAATCCGAAATACCAATTAACTTTTTTAAGTCTTGTTTTTTTTTTATTTTTACTCTCACACCTTTCTCTCATTCCAAGGTGCGAGAGTACATTCTGTTGTTTTTTGGACACTAATGAGTTCTGCAAAGTGCAAAGAGAAAACAAATACAGCAAAGAAGAAAAAAAAAAAAACGAAACAAAACATGTCAGGCCGTGGCAATATTTCATGATCGCAAAATTATAAATTTACAGACAGTTATAAGTGCGAAAGAAAGAGAATAAAAGTGAAAACTCGGTCATAACATGACGTGAAGGGAAACGAGAGAGAAGAAAACAAAAATAAAAAACCGAGACATTGTAATAATGTAATCGGGGGGGGGGGGGGAATAATTATCTGCGCTGTCACCGACTTGTTCGAAAGATAGCGTGACCCAAAGGATTATTGCCTTTTTTGCCAAACAAACTTTCTGGAACTATCCTTTCTGATTATTTCAAGCTCCGTTAGATCCGAGTCTGATGTTTTACTTACCTTAAAGATTTGCCTTTTGGCCTTGCAAAATAATAATGTACATTTATTGTGTTCTTGCGTGACATGATTTTTGCAGAAGAACCCCCCCCCCCCCCCCCTTGGCAAAAAAAACACCTTTATAATATATTTATATCCCCACACGCTAATTAATGTGATCATTGCTTTTATCTGATCTTATGACCTTGTTTTTTTTTTCTCTTCTTGCTGCATTGTAGATGTTCTTTCTGTACTCAGGAAAATCTGAGAGAACTGGACAGATATATCGGTTACTGCACTTGACGTCATAGAAGTTGGCAGTCCTTACATTACGTTTTTCTTTGAGGCTTGTGGCGGCACGCTGAGTCAAGTGTATATTTGTCTGGGTTTTTATTGGACAGAATGATGTGAACCATGGAGTTAAATAGGTCTCAGCGCTCGGGCGACTCTGAAACAAGTCTTGTCTTACCAGTTAGCTGACGTGAAAACTGTCTAGAGACAGGGAGCGGAGAGAGAGATCTGGCACACCGAGTGAAAACATGCAAAACATACCTGAGTGAGTGGGGCCATTGGACTACGTCAAACGATTACTTTGAATAATTGAAAAACATAAACCACGGCGGTCTTAGAAATTTATAACAAAACACAAAAAAGCCAATGATATATATCACGAGGTATATAAAAAAAATGAACATGTATTTTCGCTCTTTACGTATGTATTTGGTGCCTTCTAATTGCATAATGTGTTCATGTATTGCTAAAGGTAACTAATGAATTACACAGTTATGAAAGCATTCATATTAAAATTTCCTTTTTCTTTTTCTGAAACATCTGTAATTGGTGTCTGGTTCTTTCTAAATGCCACCCAAGTCACAGGATACCGAGACAGACCAGTTCGTCACATTCCGTCCGTCGACTTGCGCGCGTATCATCGATATCAACAATGCCACAATTCGCACCGCACCGCACCCCTTCATAACTGAACGCAAAAGAGCAGTACCCACCGTATTTATACACGCACATTTTTTGGACGTATAGCGGGAGAAGGAATGGTTCGTCTCAGTATTCTGTGTCTCGGGTGCCATGACCCTGGCCACTCGTGAAAATCCGTGTGAAGTGAACAGTTAACATTATAGAAACTGAACATAGTTATGGCGAAGAAACTCCAGCACCCGTTTGAGCTCGACCAGTCGGACTATGGCGCACCGAGTCACGTCCGTTTGCATCTGTTGTGACCCGATGTGCAAGGTCTCACACTGACTCAAGAGAGTTTTGACCTATCTGAACTAGACAGTGAGACAGTTTTGTTTCAGCCTTGCCACTGCGCTAGGTCCTCACAATACAAGGGAGACAAAAACAAAAAGACTTGACTCAGTGCGCCAAGAGAAGATCTAACATGCCGACACAGGAGGCAAACAGTGCGACTGTTCCAAATTGCCCATGGAACTCGTATATTCATTTCCTCTTGTACTGGCAACATGACTACACCAAAGTATTGCCTGTTTGCCGCCAAAGTGATCGAAGTCTGTGAAAACACAATCAAACGGTTGTTGACAGAAATCTTACAATGTTTACTTTGGTGTTCCACTAGCGAGCAAGACAAACGGCTGTTCTGTTATGTCAATTGTCCTTTGAAATTTGGTAGTTCTTCCTTCAGTTTTCTACCATTATTTTATCGGCTTCTTTGGTGTTTTTCTCGGGTGGAAATCCATAGTTTAGTCCTACTCTCTTGCTCACTCATACATTTCGCACTCCAGCCAGCCTATCCGCACTTACTCATGCGGACGGACACAGGCCTACCATGTTTCTTTCTTGTTGGTCTTTCGCGCCAACTTCTAGATCAGTGTCTCTCAAACTTTTCTTGTTCCACGCCCCACTTTAGTGTTTCAAACATAAAAAAAAAAGTGGCGCCTTCCGTCATCAGACAAAATTAGTGTGTAGTAATATACAAACCAGCGAGGTTGCGCGTAACCATTTAAGTCATGGTTCTGTGAAGTTCGATCCGGGCCACAGAATACCGAGACGGACCATTCCTTCTTTCACTATGCGTCCACAACTTGCGCGATTATTAACACGGCGAGTGCTACGCATGGAGCTCTGTGGTACTGGTCTTTTTCGTTTAATTATGAAGGAGTGTGAAGTGAATTGTTGCACTGTTGACATGGATGATATGCAGGGTGGGCGCTGCTTGGACACCGCTTGGACGCTGCTTGGAGGCCCCAAAAGGGGCAAGCATGGGGGAGAGGCGAGCATGCGGCCTGGAGGAGACAGAGTGGAAGCCTCTCGCGGGCCCCCAGAATATTCATTACCGAGGAGGATGGACGAAGAAGGAATCCTTCAGTTAATGATTTTGTATTGGTTAAGAAAACGAAGGTTAAACAGACGCCGTTACTGGGTCCACAAAATTCACCACTGTCGTTCTATAAATATACAGTGTATGGCGAATATCATCATTTAATGGAACAAGTATTTTCAGATGATGAAAAATGTTTGTCGTATATAAGGATGAAATCCTTTACTTTTAAGCTACTCCTTGCCAAAGTTGGACCATACCTAGAAAAAAAGAACCGCCAACTTTCAGAAACCATTGTCACCAGAGGAACGCCTGGTTATCACGTTAAGTTAATGCATGAATGAATAAATAAATGTGGCCTGAAACGGGCGAAAAAATTAATGCGACGCTAAACCACCACGCTGCAAGTTTTTTGGTGTGTTCAAAGTGCCTCTGTGGTGAGAGGGAGTGGCTAGCAAGGTGCTTCCACGCTGTCTTCGGTAACGCATTTCTTATTGTCTTAATTTTGGTCGCTGCAAAAATGGTGCGAGCAAGGAGCGGCCAAGTGGAAGTGGCGTCCAAGCAGCGCCCACTCTGCGTGCACGTCAAGTCGACGGACGGAATTTGGGGAACTGAACCGTCTCGATATCCTTTGTCTCGGGTTCCCAGGTTCAATATTTTTATCCGAGCTGGACATGGAAACGCCTAACAGGACATGATAAACAAACAAGAGTTTATTATTATTGCAGATAAGTTAAAATGCACTATGAAATTAAGATTTCTATGAAAAAACTCTACACACCATTTTGAAGTCCCACGCTCCACCAAAATATTGCCAAGTCCCACCGGTGGGGCACATGCTCACATTGCTTCGTGCGGGCAAAGAACTGACATCCATCAAACAAGTCAACTGTTGTGCCCCACATATTTTTCCAGCTACAGAATATTCCCTTTGTCAGTATAAAAAAGTTTGTTACTGCTCACCCAGTTATCCATTACCTTTCCATCCCATTAACTACCCTACACTCTACATTAACTACCCTACCCTCTATTTTCAAAGGAACCGTTTTTACCCGGGCTCGCACAGAACCAATAACAGTCTGGGCGTCACTATGTTATCAAAATCTAGATCAAATACCCGAGAAAGACCATCCTAAGGGTTTCTCAGCTGTTTTGTGAAGGCATGTGTTTTAATTGGCAAAATAAATTTTCTCGAGTTTTGTTATTATTATTATTATTATTATCATTATTTTTTGTTCATACTGATGTACTACCTCCTTTGAGTTTGAGATATACTAGGACTTCAAAATTCAGATAGTAAAGCATGTTTGGAGTTTGTTTAGAATTTTTATCTGAAATTGGTGTCTGTTTCTCTCTCTCTCTCTCTCTCTCTCTCTCTTTTCTCTGTCTATCTCTCTCTCTCTCTCACTCTCTCACTCCGTATCTCTATGAATATCTCACGCTCCCTCTCGCTTTCTCTCCCCCCTCTCTCTGTATCCACCATTCTCTCTCTCTTTTTCTCTCTCTGTATCCATCAGTCTCGCTCTCTGTCTGTCTATTATTTTTCTCTCTGTCTTGTTCTCTCTCTCTCTCTCTCTCTTTCTCTCTGCATCCATCAACCTCCCACTCTTT
The DNA here is from genome assembly GCA_963931925.1 of Onchidella celtica. Classification (NCBI taxonomy): domain Eukaryota; kingdom Metazoa; phylum Mollusca; class Gastropoda; order Systellommatophora; family Onchidiidae; genus Onchidella; species Onchidella celtica. Next base: position 8,452,232 of record OZ007569.1, on the reverse strand, counting down.
CTCTGTCTGTCTCAGTCTCTCACTCTTTCTCACCCTGTCTCTTTCTGTGTGTGTGTGTGTGTATGTGTGTGTTTTATGTGGGTCAGTCATGTTGTTATGAACTAATGACGTAGGAGTTTTAATCAGCTTTGGTGAAACTGGCTTGGTTTATGTGTTATCCACCTGCGACTTATGTAAATCGTAAATTATGTGACCATGTGTGGGTTTCATAAACAGTTCACCCACAGTGGTTGTGAAACAGAACCAAACACCCCATTAAAATGAATGTCGCCAGTAGGTCACAAAATAATTTACCATGCCAGACTTCGCATCAGTTAATCCAAAATAATGCTGCAAGACTAATAACAAGAAGAAAAAGGATAGATCACATAACACCAATATTTAAGGAGCTCCACTGGCTACCTATTGAGCAGCGAATAAAATATAAATTGGCTTTATTTTGTTATAAATGTGTCAACAACATGTCGCCAGAGTATATTTCAGAACTTATAGAACTGCATCGCCCTGCAAGAGCATTAAGATCATCTTCTGACAACCTTAGACTAAAAGTACCCGTAGTGAACCTAAAAAGTTTTGGTGAAAGGGCTTTCAGCCATGTTGGGCCCAGGGTGTGGAATGAGATTCCTTTAGATGTCCGCAGTTCGCAAGTATTTTCACAGTTTAAAAGGATGTTAAAATGTCATTTGTATGAGAGTTTCTAGTCTATGTAAAAGCTATCTATTATTATTATTATTATGTGTGTATCAATGTGGGTTGTGTGTGTGAGTTTACCCATGTATTTTTTGACATGTTTCTGTAAAGCGCATAGAGCATTTTTGTAATGGATATGCGCTATATAAATGCCATCCATTATTATTATTATTATCAAAGTATTTGCTTACGTTTGCTCCTCGTTTAATTCTCATAATTTCTTCCTACGACTATTAGGGGATGTCTATTCCTATCTAGACAAATCGTTAATTTGGGTATTCTTCTATCTCAGACATCACAACTCACCAATCATATTTACATAATTACTTACCAGTTCGTTGGCTTGCTAGGTAAACCTTGGCTTGTTAGGTAAACGTTCACTCTAAAGTTCTGGCCAAGCATTTCTTTGATTCAAAACCAGTTACCAGTCAGTCTTCCTTGTAATGTTGTAGAGATCATAGTTTGGTCGGGAAGATGAATTCATACATTCTATGTCGTAGAGCTTGTACGCAATACACTTGCTTGCCAGGAACAGATCACTTAAACCTTTATTTACTTAAAGCTGGGGGAAAGATCCCCGAGACGGTTGCATGGATTTCTTTTGAATTTGGGCAGTTAAGTCACTCTTCAGCTACAATGCCATAACTTAAGTCATAGAGCTCACGTCCTACGGTCGGGAAATCGGCAGTTCGGTTCCAGTTTGATGCTATTGTTTGGCCCTATTATTTCTGATTATGGTTCCCTCTTTTTCACCCTGAATAAATTTTTTTTTACTGAATATTTGGAAAGATTTCCCCCTGGAGCCATCCAGCCAAACCTATAAAGATGCACACATAATTACCATTATTCTCTATGTCCATGTACGGACCGGTGCAAAAAAGCAGCGCTGTCGTACTTTCACATTGTATCCGATCACACATTATGGCAATTACCTATGTCAGTTTGTTGGAATGTCTAAGCAGGGTGCCTATCACGTATCATGTTCTGTACTCTGAAAGAACCTGTCGTTACCCTTTTAACTAAGCAATTAGCTAGAAACTAGTTAATTATATTGGCGCTGGAACGGTTAAAGGGGACAAGAAGGATGAAGAACCACGCCGGGGACCAATCACAATGCAGGCGGTGCACGCAATTTCTGACCCCAGGTATTTTCCACTCTGTCAGAGGGTAATTTATTACCGAGAAATAATTGAATTTCTTGTCAGTTTCCATGAAACGTTTGATTTTGTGAATTTACGTGCAAAGAAAAGGCAATTTAGCCCCCGCTCCGCTAGTCCAAATCAGGAAAGTGCTGACTTAAAGCGGTTTTGTGTTGAACCTTTGACATCTCCTAAAATGGATGCACACACAAAGAATGAAAAGGAGAGAAAGAGAGAGAGAGAGAGAGAGAGAGAGAGAGAGAGAGAGAGAGAGAGAGAGAGAGAGAGAAACTGAGAAAGAAAAAGAGAAAAAGTGTGTGTGTGTGTGTGAGAAAGAGAGAAACAGAGAGAGAGAGATAGACAGATAGAGAAAGAGAGATGGTTAGATTGACATATACATATATTCATATAGTAGTCCTTGATATATATATATAGATATAATAATATAAAGAGACAGAGAGAGTTGGAGGGAGAGAGAGAGACAGAGAGAGACAAAGAGAGAGAGAGAGAGAGTGTGTCAGTAATGCAAAAAACAAAAAAAAACCAAAACAAACTCTGGTTCTAGACTAGATTTCAATTTTCATTATGCACAGACACGATTTAGTAATTTAGGAGAACGAGGATATCGTACACTTTGAAAGCCGCCGAGGATTAATCTTGTCCCTCCAAAAAGTAAAGTAATATGACTAGATGAGTATGAATATTCGGGTATTTGCCATATTGTTGTATTATGCACTTTTGCCTTTTCGAGAAAATGAGGATTGAAGTTCCAGCGGCGCAAGGGCTGAAAGGCATAAAACACCCAACATATATCTGGAAAAGTTTTCAACCGAATCGAATGCCATTTATCTATATCTATATATATCTATATAATTGGGTAAAATTGGACGGTTGTACTCTATAGCTGAAAAAAACTACTGAACGTAGAGCCATGAAAAAATTACTGAAAGTAGTTCAAAGACTGAGCAAGGTTTGTATCAATTCATTTTAATGATGCAACAACCTCAAAAATGTAGAAAAATAGAAAACAAAATGGGCCGTTCGAGGTTTTCCGATTCGTCATTTTTACAGCTCAGACAGGGCCGAGTGTAGTAAGATATTTTGGTGACTCGAAACTTTGGTCACCTAAGGCTCAGGAACCGCATCACACTCAGGTTTCAAACTTTGCACAACAGCATAATATTATCAATGCGAAATTAACATGGGCTATATTAGAAATTATGAAATGTTCAGGCTTCTACGTTTCATTTTTCATTGTTTCGGCGTCATTTAGATCTATTTCGAGTCATGGTCCGCCATTTTAAGGTTTCGTTATCACTTCCTGCTATGTGTTCATTATCAAACACACTAACTCGTGCGCAAATCATGCTATTGTATGGGACGCGCAGGGTGTCAACTCACAACGGCAGAGCAGTAAGACTTAATTACAAACAAACAAACAAAAATAAAACAAATAGGAACAGGCAAGATGAAGCAGGTCCATAATAACCACCCAGAACTGAAACCAATATTCAAACCGATTTATCCCGGGCAGGGCCGGGGACCTCAGCTAGTACATAATGAAATGAAGAGTGAGAGAACCACTTTCATGACAAAACCTTAAAATCGGCAAAATGTTGCATACAACAATGTGGTAATATCCGTCGAAATAAAAATTGCTCATATATTGTATACCGGTATCATTTTTCTTGGAGCGACTGACGTTTGGATACACAGTGATCAGAATGCATTAAAACATGACAGTAAACAAACAATGAGATGATAGACGCTGGATGGGTTGTAGGCCTACGTCGGTATCATTTTGCTTAGAGCGACTGGCATTTGGATATACAGGGAGTAGAATGCACTAGAATATGACAGTAAACAAAATAATTGATACGATAGACACTGGATGGGTAGGAGATGAACAGATGTATTTATTGGATGGAAGAGAGGACGGGCGAGTGTGTGGAGTTGGAGGAAGGTGTAGATTGACAGATATGTTTTGGAGAGAGATGGATGGCTGAATGGACGGGGTGCAAGTATAGATAAATACCCTGAGGCGGGCAACTTGTGCTGACAAGTCTATCCTATGTGTTATATTCAGCGTAAAATAGCTATGCAAGATCCTGAATTCAAGAAGCCGTTTATCCGGTTCTTTACACGAGACGGTAGGCAAAATTAATGATCTGCGCATAGGTTTTTAGTTTAGAGGAAATGAAAAAGTAAAACGCTCTTGCTTCCGTATACTCACCGCTGTAGAGACAAAAAGAATTTTTCATACATCATTTTGCGTTAAAATAGTGAGGCGGATGCTGTGGGCAAGACCATTTTGACCATCTACGGCTCAAAGGTTAACATTTGGAGCTAAGAACCATCGTCAATTTAAAACTGTGTCTGCGCCTTTAGAATGTTGCTTTCTTAGTAATTGATAACTGAAAATTGCCTGGAAAAAAGGGTGATTTTCTACTTAAACTTGTACGCGTAATGATGAAATCCAGCTCCGTGCCGTTTGCAAGCAGGAGCCAGTGCGATATGTTTTTGTTTTCTGATTCAAAAAGTGCCTTATTGTTAGGACATGCGGCCTTTCCTGAGCGTTTCAGTATGGTGAATCAATGCCGATTTGTTTTGTCAACCAGGTCTCCTGCAACGGAAGATAAAAATGCAAAGTTGGTATACCTATGCGACTCAAAGCGGGCTAGGAAGAAGAAAAAGAAGAAGCAGATGTAGAAGAAGAAGAAAAAAACAACAACTGAAGGAATGGCAGAAAAGAACGCTGGAGAAGAAGAAGAAGAGGAAAGGGAAGACTAGGCAGAAGAAAATCAAGGAACAAGAAAAAGGGAAGGAACGCGGGAAAAGACCAACAATGACAAGAGACGCCAGGTGGAAATGCTAAGACTAAGAGTAGTGATGCTCCAGTTCAACAAAGACCTCAAACTACCAAGCATTGGAATCAAATTTAGCCCTCAACTGGATTCAGAATTTTGTTTGTACTTTCTCAGGAAGTTGAAGTTGTGGTAGAAGATAGAACCATCAAATTGTACCGGAGACATTTATAAAGTCAGCGTTCTAAACACCACGATTCAGATCTTTTTAAAAAATTTTTTTTTTATTTCGATCCTTGTACAAATTTATGATGAAGGAATATCGACATTTTTAAGGAAGTTAGAAGAAACTTGGGAGGCTATAGATCAGTCATATATATATTTTTCTTTTTGGTAATTGTAGGTGATAATAATTGTGAAATAGCGCAGTCTAGAAAAAAAACGCCACATTTGACAATAGGTGTAGTTTATGCCTGTTAGGGTGTAAATTAATGTGAAAAAAAAAGAAAAAAGAATATATGTTGAAAAATTGAAAAAGCCAACAACGATGATATTTGAAATATCTGAATATCTTCTGAAAATGTTGAAAACATTTTAAAAACTGACGTTTCAGTTTGCAAAAAAATGATGACTCTGTCTAACCCCAGAATCGACCACGACTTCATGGTGGCGGCCATTGAACTTATTTCGTGATTTCAACACACGCCAATTAGCTGTTTACCTTCGGGTCACGGAGATGTCCGAGTTTTAAGTCATTTGAAAGTAATTACTTCTCTCTGATGAGACACACACACACGTCAATCTGTTCGTTGCTGGGGGACAAATCTAATGAGGATGTCACCTCTGGATGATTAATACAGATTATGTCTTCATTAACCTTATAAACGGCAGCGATAGGTATCCATTTGACCTGAGTTTGAACCGCATAAAAGTAAACAATGGATGTCAGGGCAATGAACTGTGAGATAAACTGTGGCAATGTCAAAAATTGGTTAAAAGAAAAAGTCGTATGTAGCAAAGCCTCGCGTAAGAAATAATACCCAAAACGATACCAATTTTCTGTCTTCCCTTTTTCTTTGCCTTTTATTGTATCGTTTGGGTATTATTTCTTATGCGAGGCTTTGCTACATACAACTTTTTCCTTTTGCCAATTTTTGACTTTGCTTTAACTTTAAGCGTTTGCTGCGACCCCACAAATATTATGTGGTTTTTATAATATATTTTGTCAAACTGCGATCATGCAGAGTGGAATTTTGCACCACTGCCCCAACCCACCCAGTCTCCTTACTTTCTGAGGAGCTTCAGTTTTTTTTCCGGCAAAGTACAGCCACCGTCTGATATGTTCTTAAGAAACGTTTTCATATCATAGAAATGCGAAGACAACTGAAGTTAATATTCCTTGAAAAACAACAGCAACAACAACAAGAACAACAACAACAACTCCTGAGTATTCCGCAAAAAAATCTGGGAGAAAAATGTAAACACAGCTTTTTATTTTTTGTCCATTGTGTTATTTTTGTTTGTCGCAAGTTGAAGAAAAATGAAATGAAATGAAAGCTGTTGCGGTATAGAGATTTTATTTTATTACCTACATAAATAACCTTGTTTTAGCGAAGCCTTTCATAATTTCTTTCGCTTTTCTTCTTCTTCTTATAATTATTTTGAAATTTTGATCCTCATTTAGTTTATTGACCTACATATCATATTCCATGGATGATATTTGTTAGTATCACAAATGAAACTGGTATTTTTTACAGCGAGTTGTATTATTTAGATTTCCTGCGCTTTCCTGAGCCTTTTCTTCAAACCTTTCAATGAATGAAAGACACAACAGTTGCCTTTGATCATGCCAGATGGATGGATTATGGTTCAGGAACAATACTCACAGGGGAACAAGAAATGGTCAAAAGAATTTGAGATCTTGGGAATGTTCAATCTGTAAATGGCAAGGAGAATCGGTTTTCATTGGCATGTGTGATATTGCTATTTGTGTGGGCTTAGCTACATCAAGGCATTGTCAGATTGTCTGTAAATGCTGTATGGAGATACTCAGGAGATAATGTTGGTCTTTCCCTCTCTGTACTCTTAACATATTGTACGAACGTTTACATATTCAATTGTCGATGATGTTGAGTGATACAATATGCTTTTAAAATATACAATTACTCCAAAGCTGTTGAAACAGGGTAGAAATCATCATTCTGAATGGTAGCATGCATCAGCATAAGGCACAAAACTGATGCACTGCCCGGCGAATAGACTTTCACTCAGTTCGTGGCCAGGTGTTTCGACACTTTAATTAAGTTCACAGTATCATCACAAGTCATGACACCCCCGAATCCCCGAATACCCGAATACCATCACATATGACACCCCCCGAAAGCCTCCGAATACCGCCATACGAGACACCTCCGAAAAACGGCACTGAGCAAAATATACTGATAGTCGTCTTACCCTCTAATAAAGACGACGAAGAATGCTCAGTTTTACCCCAACTAAAACTTTCCCACCGTTTTATGGTTCTTAAGACCGTTGGTATACTATTTTGTTATTATTATCATTATTGTTTTGCAGCGTATTTTGCAGCCGCGTGTCACGTGCCTGTTGATATCGTACCATTAGATTAAGCCGTTACTATCAGATCACCTTCTGGTTACAAGTATTTATCTAATGAGTGGCATACCGACACAGTGGATGTAAACAGTATCGTGGACCCAACTTGTGATTACCTCTGTCCATTTAACAGAAAACTACAACGGAAGTATTATTGCGAACGCTCCAGCGCGTTAAATAAAGTCCTCAGATCAGCGAACCTAAATGGTGGTGAATGCCAAAACAGAATATAAAAAATAAGCACCTTGAATAAAATGTAGACACACGCTTTTACCCAGGAACCTGACATCAAAATTAGAGATCACATCATAAGCAATATTGTTGACAGTAATACTGGCTTTAGAGTGGTGCGCCAAACATCATTAGTAGATTTTAAAATGAGAACATTTATACTTTATAAATTACATCAAAAATTACGCACGGCTGATCAAGTTCATAAACACAAAAGTCTTTTGGGAGTTGCCCATCAGAGCAACGGCAGTTTAATACTGAACTGTTATCAAGCCACTTTTGCCTACTATTCTATGATTTTTTATACCCGACAAAATTCTAATTGGATAAAAGATACACGTGTGCCGGCAATTCAATATTAATTTGTCTCTGAAATGGAGAGTTTGTACGTCGGGGTCCCGACGGCTCAGATTCCAATGTCCGACTCTAGGCGAGTCTAGTTGAATTCAAAGATCTCATGTGTCTGTACTTTGTTTCCTTTTCTGTATAGACAAAAGTTTGCTTGTCTCATTGCGTTTTCTTTGTCTAAGTTATTGTTAGGGGAGCGTAGTGTTTTACATCGAAAGCTGTAGCTGAAGAATGAACACAACTCAGTATTTTCTCTTTTTGGCTTTGTAATTAGTCTATGCTCCCCTAGCAACATCCTTGTGCCTCCCCGAAAGTTGAGGAAATCTGTGGAGCCATACTTTTATTAATTTGAGTTACGTGTTTGTTTGAAATAACAATAACAGCGATAGGAGATATTCGAGAGCTGTCGAATTTGGCATGGAAGCTCTTACGGGATGTAGAATGTCAGTACAGAGTGACCCGTATGTCTAATTACCTCTCTGTTCATTTTCCAAGTGTAAACAACTTGACCGGACACTTCCAAAAGAGGAATACGTTGTTCATTTAAACGTGCGAAAGCCATTACAAGAGTACTTCCAACGATTTCAGATTTTGTTAAGTTTTCCCGAAACTCCATCCTGTGTTTTTCTACCACGTCGTGGGAATATTCTGCACCAATATGTCATGTAGTTACAATAAATAATGATGAGCAACTAATGTGTCTGCTGTCATTTTTTGCACTTTGTGAAAATTCCAAAACCTTAAGACATATTGTCAAATAGGTATTGAATATAGCTGTTTATTTATGTATTTTTTCATGCTTGCATATGTGGCACAGATTTCCGTCTTACAATCTATCTTGGCATAGATTTAATGGAAGGCTATTCTTGCTGGCACTGTGGCATGCATTACTGTAATATGTATTGTATTTTTTTCCTTTGGATCTTATTATGCTTTTATCCTTATACGAATCAGAATATTAACCCTACCATGATATACCGCATGAAAAAGAAAATAATTAAAATAATACATACAAAGCAACAACAGCGCTCACGCGCGCGCGCACATACACGCACACAGAGATATCCATTCTGTCTAATAACATTGTTTGTATTTCATATTTTCCGTATTGTTTTCTGAATAACATCATTTCTTTCTGCTGCGCAGTTATAAACTTTTCTTTCAAATTTGAACTCCAAATGCATTTCATTGTTCAGTCCTTGAGATTTCTTCCCTGCCCCTTCCCTCCTCCTTCAATAACTTCCCGAGAAGAGACAAAAAAAAAAAAAAAAGAAAAGAAAAAAAAATCAACTGAATATTCGGGAAGAGATTTGAATAGCACTGGGAAGTAATTGGCTGGGCATGTTACTTGCAAAAATGACAGCGTTGTGATACATCAAGCAGAAATTCATTTCGTGGATTGCCCAGAAAAAACACTTTGTAAAGAGATTTCATTTGTTAAGTAATATACATAACGTTTCCATTTCGTCCTTAAGACATGCAGTATTGAAAAGGAGTCTTCATTGTTAATTATATCTTGACCTGCAGCAAAAGGAGAGAGAATACATAATTCAACAGCCATTATGGTATGGCACACAAGGACAATTATTGGTCACCGTAGGGCAAGAGTCGGCCACCCCACATTAATTGGTGTTTTGAGAAAATGGCGGCTGTACAGTTCGATACTGAAGATTTTAATCACTTATAAAAGCAAAGATTTCGTGAAAAAAAATATCCACCTACTAAGAACAGGACTCAGCAAATATTTTTACAAGATTTAGTCAGTGTCTATTTAAAAAGGCAATAATTATTTTGAAAAAAGCAAAAATGTGAGATGGCCCACTCTTGCACCACGATGGCCCATTTTTCCTTGGGGAAAAACTCTTTACATCTTTTTGTCCTGGGCGAAATAATGGTCAACTGCTCTTGTCCACAGTATCCGCTCCGCTATTTTTACGGACAATAACGTAGAACACTCTCTGCCTCTGTATAATTGTCCCCAGCATCCGTTCCGCTCCGCTGTTCTTACGGAAAATGACGTAAACACTCTCTGCCTCTGTATAATTGTCCCCGGCATCCGTTCCGCTCAGCTATTTTTACGGACAATGACGTAAAACACTCTCTACCTCTGTATAATTGTCCCCAGCATCCGTTCCGCTCCGCTGTTTTTACGGACAATGACATACAACACTCTCTGTCTCTGTATAATTGTCCACTGCACCCGTTCCGCTCCTCTCCTCACCACTATAGAGGCAAAGAGAGTTTTTCATACGTCATTGTCGGTAAAAATAGCTGAGCGGAACGGATGCCGGGGACAGGAGCGGTGAGGTGGCCTAAGTCTGCCGAGGCACTGAGTCAAATCTGTTTCGCCTGTAGTGTAATGTAAGATATATTTCAGTAACTTGCAACCTTTGGCATGACCAACTGACCAAACTATACACTTTTCAGGCCTTAAATTTAGCAGGAAGGTGGCAATTGAGATAAGGAAGATGATGGCTATAATTAAAAGTTGTTTACTTCAAGCATGTATTTTAAAAAAATAACAATGTTTTTTGCTATGGAACATCTGTATTTTTAGCATGTTTGTTTCGTAATATTATATAGTACCGTGCATGCCATAAAAAGTAACCGTGTCAAGCGTTCAGTTTGGTGCGTAGTGTTCTGGTGCGCATGAGTTCTGAAGCAAGACTGTAGTTTATTACTTTTATTAATACTGGGGGGGGGGGGGGGAAATCACATGATTGTTTATTCTGGGCAATGCCCGGTAGCTCATCTAGTCTGTAATATGGAGTTGTGGTTAGCTCTTTATTCCAGGAGGTTCACTGCCCTCGGCGTTTACACCCATCTTGTTTTAATTTTCTTGTGGCTGTAGGGTTTCTTCGAGTTCTGTTCGATTTCTAATTGCCAAGGTATATTTAACGTGCACATGGGCCCTCCGACTTTTTCATCCATATCCGAGAAGACTAGGTGCTCGATCCGACTTACCAAAGGATTTGGGACATGAAAATATGAGAAAAATCCCAAACTTCCAACATGCCTGCACCCTCCGGGATTCGAACCCGGTGCCTTCGGCATAAGAGGCGAGCACCTTGCCTCTAGGCCCCCGCGTCCTCAAGGACTATGGAGTTAAATAGGGCGGTGCGCACTGGAAACAGATCTGTCTCACGAATCTGGGCGAGACAAACTGTCTTGAGTTAGAGGGGAAAAGAGAAATCTCACGTCCCGTCACGAAGACAGACTTGACTCATTGTGCCTTGTCTAGCTAGGCTGGCCGTGATATATTAACGATTTGCTGTTTCTAAACTTGGAGCCCTGTTGAAAAATTACACGCGATTTTGAATAATATTAATAACGCTAGCCTCTTCCGCCATCCATTTCCACACTCATCTCCTCTCGCTCTCTCTTTCCATTCTCTCCCCCCCCCTCTCTCTCTCTCTCTCCCTCCTCTCTCCTTTAGAAGGTACATGATACTTTACTCATACTCTCTGCCTCCCTCTCTCTCTCTCTCTCTCTCTCTCTCTCCCTCCTCTCTCCTTTAGAGGATACATGATACTTTACTCATACTCTCTGTCTCCCTCTCTCTCTCTCTCTCTCTCTCCCTCCTCTCTCATTTAGAAGATACATGATACTTTACTCATACTCTCTGTCTCCCTCTCTCTCTCCCTCCTCTCTCCTTTAGAAGGTACATGATACTTTACTCATACTCTCTGTCTCCCTCCCCCTCTCTCTCTCCTTCCTCTCTCCTTTAGAAGATACATGATACTTTACTCATACTCTCTGTCTCCCTCTCGCTCTCTCTCCCCGCTCGCCTCTTCCACCATTCATTTTTACACTCACCTCCTCTCGCTCTCTCTTTCTCATTCGCCCCCCCCTCTCCCTCCCTTGTCCCCTTTTTGCACTCTCCGAAATATCATCTATTGAAAGTTTTCTTTCTTTTCCTTTCTTTTTTTCTTTTTGGAAACCGCTATCAGCAGAATTTTCTATCCCAGTCAGTGGGTGGCGTGATTACCACACAGCGAGTACAACCCTATGTTAATGATATTAATATATCTCTAATTGTTTCCCTGGAAAGAGACAACGGTAACTTATTGTACTTTCTCTCATTATCCCAGAGCCATTTCTGTGTGATGAGATTACCGTTGGGCAGGTAGAAAATCAGCTGAGGCAATGTTCAAAGACGCTAATGTCCGTAATGAATACAGATTTTGTTTGTGAAAATCGGGAAACGCCAATCGAACTTAATAGCTAGAGTACGTCATAAGAGGGTATACCTGGTTAGGGGTTATTCATAATGTACAAACACACGGCGGAGGGGGTAGGGATGCCCCCAACGTATGGAAGGCGTACATGGTGGGGCTTCCGCCAATCGGGGCATCAAGGGACACGTTGGTCTAGAGGCAAGGTGCTCGCCTCTTATGCCGAAGGTACCGGGTTCGAATCCCGGTCGGTGCAAGCATGGTGAATTTTTTTTTTTCGGGGGGAAAAAAAATTCCTGTCCCTGATCCTATTGTAAGTAGGATGTTGCACCTAGTCTTCTCGTGTAAGGAAGAAGAACTCGGAGGGCCCGTGTGTACGTTGCGCACGTTAAAGACACCTTGGCATTTAAACGTCGAGAAGAGCAGGCCGAAATAGGCCGCTGTCCGGGCAAAATTCTAAAAAAAACTTATCCCTACCACAAAAAAACACACAGAAACAAGAAGAAGAAAAATCAAAAGAAGAAAAGTGAAATGTAAATGCCAAAAGCCGCGGAACTTCCCAAAATAAATAATAATAAAAATAATAATAATAAATTACATTTATATAGCGCATTTCCAATAAATGCTCAATGCGCTTTACAAGTAATAAAAACTCATTCCTCTCTCTCCCACACTCCCTCTCCCCACCCCCCTCTCTCTCTCTTCCCATCACATTCTCACTCCTTCTATCACATGCTCTCTCCCCTCAGGTAAGTCAAGAAAAATAAGCCTGCAGGAACAAAAAATGCTTTAGCTGCCTTTTGAACCTTACTAATGATTTTGTTTGTCTCAGTTCCATAGGTAACTTGTTCCACATTAAGGGGCCAATATATGTGAATGATCGTTCACCATAACATCTGTATGATTTCACAGGTGTCACTAGCATGGTGGAATCAGTGGGGGATCTTAAACTTCTCCCTGGTGTATACAGTTTTATCAAATCTTGTAAATAAGAAGGAGCCGAGTCATTCAGACATTTGAAACACAGGATGCAGATTTTAAAAATTATCCTTTGCTTCACGGGGAGCCAGTGCAATTCTTTCAGGAGTGGTGTGATATGATCTCGTTTTTTCGATTTGGTTATCACCCTGGCAGCATTATTTTGGATTACCTGTAGACGATTCAAAAATTTTGTATGAATACCCGCTAAAAGTGAATTGCAGCACGTACGTTTTTCATTTACAGTTAAGAAGTTTTTTACTTTTGATTACATTCTTTTTGAACAAATTAATATGTTTCAGTTTCGAGTTCGTAGAAAGTACGTCCACACGATAATGGTGACATTGTGCAATTGAAAAACTAAGACGATAGACAAAAGTGCAAAACAACAACAAAACAACGATAGGACAGAAGGAGACTCTACCAGAAACGGTCCCCCCAACCACCCGCAAACTGAGATTATGACTGTATTAAAATCAAATAATTTATGGCAAGCCATGTTGGTAATGAAACAGTGAAATGGTCCGGGCTAAATGTCTCATTTGAAGTTTCAGAGCTTCAAGGCTTTATCATTGACATTCAATATCGAAACCGCCGTACGCCGTACGGGGACAAGGTGGTCTAGAGGCAAGGTGCTCGCCTCTCATGCCAAGGGTCCCGGGTTCTAAACCCGGGCAGTGCAGGCATGTTGGAAATTGGATTTTTCTCATATTTTCAAGTCCCTGGTCCTATTGGGGGGTAGGATCGAGTACCTAGTCTTCTCGGATAAGGACGAAAAAATTCGGAGGGCCCGTGTGCACGTTGCGCACGTTAAAGATACCTTGGCAGTTGGAAATCGTAAAGAGCAGGCCGAAAGGCCGCTGCCCGGGCAAAATTGAAATTGAAATTAATAGATTAAGATTTATCCATATCATCCCCCCTCCCCCACCAGCAACAACAAAAATTTATTATTATTCATTATTAAAATATAATTATATTGTTATTAATAAATTTTCAAATATTATTTGAGTTGTGAGTTGTGAACTGATGTGAGTTGTGAACTGCTGTGAGTTGTGAACTGTTGTGAGTTGTGATCTGCGCCTAACAGGCTTCGTTACAATTTGCTCCGAGATAGAGAGAGAGAGTGAGTGAGACAGCGAGAGGGAAAGAAGCAGTGCAGTGTGTTTAGCGCCTCGCAGGCAGCTCCATTCTGCTCTGTGGTTGACATGAGATTGTGTGCATATTATGTACAATTAGAATGTGGGAGTGAATGCGTTTGTAAAGTAGTAAATAAGTTCTGTAAAGCGCTTAGAGCCTGTGGAACAGGGTTAAGCGCTATATAAATGCCATTTATTATTATTATTATTACGCTTGTACAAGAGGGGAGGGAAGGGAAGACTATTCTGAAGCCAAGCGTATAAGAAGCGTACGGGGGGCTGGGGGTGGGGGTGGTGGAGATCCGGGTGGTAAAAAACGCCCAACTCGGGCGTCCATATTTCATGAGTGACCCTTTACGGTAGGAACGGGGAGTGGGAACGAACCAGAGACAAGGGGCGGGTATATGGGGAACCTCCTTGACAAAGTCTGGATTTTCTGACAGTTTCAGTGGCATTTTGCATGGACTCTTCCTTAGCGACCAACTTTTTATATCACCCAGCAACTTAATTTGTTGAAGAAAAAAGGAAATAAAACCTGACTTTTCAGTTTACTGTCATGATTGAGAAGCAAAATGCAAGCTCCCTAGACACCCCCCCCCTCCCCTCCCAACATCGGCTTGCACGCTTTTCATATGCTGGGGAGAAACCTCTCCTTCCTCAATATACATACTTTAAGGTTAACCCCTTATTGTCTTTATTTTCTCGTTCTCTTTCCACAACAGCTACTGCATTATCAGCCCTAAGTGTCCACTGGCAAGCATTTCAAGTCTCGTATCGGGGGCACAATTTGGCTCATCTGATCGATTTGTATTTCCATGTTCAAAATTGTTAATAAAAGATGAGTTAAGGCCCATCGTCCAGTCTCATTATTCCAAGAAGTCTCCGTCTCGCCACACGACTGTGTGTTATGAACAAAAATCTTTCTTTCTCTCTGTCTCTCCTTTGCGTTCTTTCTTCCTTACTCTTCCTAGGTCTTTTAAAACCAAGATAGGTCTCTTTCGCCTCTCATTTCGAAGCTACTGGGTTCGATTCCCTGCCGGCGCAGGCGTGTTCGAATTTTGAGATTTTTGTCATATTTTCCTGTCTCCGATCCTATGGTAGGTAGGATCGAGCACCTAGTCTTCCCTGATAAGAAACTTGGAGGACCCTTGTGCACGTTGCGCACGTGAAATATATCTTGACAGTTGGAATATGAGAAGCGCAGGCCGAACTGCCCGGGTAAAACTTTACCCCCCTCCCAACCCAAAAAAAGCTGACCAGCGCTGCACTGTTTTAACGATATGTCTGCTCCAGTTGTAACTGGGCTGCAGTGACACAAAGGCAAATTCCCCAAATGGGATTAAAGAAGTATACAAATATAAATATACAAATGTTTTAAGAAAACATTTTATAACAGTTAAAAATATCAAGAAATGTTGTCGAGAGAGAAAGAGAGAGAGAGCGAGAGAGAGAGAGAGAGGGGGAGGGAGGGAGGGAGAGAGAGAGAGAGAGAGAGAGAGAGAGAGAGAGAGAGAGAGAGAGAGAGAGAGAGAGAGAGAGAGAGAGAGAGAGAGAAGAATGAATCACACAATTCTAAACAACTGTTGTGCAAAGCGCCAGAACATTGACTAGCATTTGCATTGGACTCGGGCAGCCAATAGGTTATGTCCTTGGGGCTTCATTGGCCCTTAAAAGCGCATTGGATGATATTTCTCTAATCAGTACAGTTTGCTGTCCTCTATCCGTGCTGCACTTTGCACAGAGCAAAGCCTGAAATACTCCAAAACAGAATGTAACCAGTCGAATCAACGCTCTATTCATTAGGGACCATGGCGCTTGAAGTCCCTTTTGTTGATTCACGGGCCACGCCAAGCAATCTGCACTGGTCTCCAAGCACTACTTGTCTGACCCACTGACCCGTGCAACTAAAAACATTGCCTGTGGCACTCCTAGGTCATGGTGACAAAATGCTGGAGTGAGTCCAGGGTATCGATCACACTTTTGAAAGAGTCGGTTTAACTCTTTGCGCGCTGGATCTTAAAATGTGAGTGATTTCATGCTTTGGTGACCATTGAATTTCCTTTGGCTGCTGATTACTTTTATCAATAGAAGGTATCATCATTATTTTGATTGATATTCTCTGTATCAAAAGCTCCTAGATACCGGATTTACGAGTAACCAGAACTAGAAAAGATCACGGTTTTTCAGCATTGGTAGCGAAAGGGTCAAGCAGGGAAAGGTTTTGGCTTCGCAAGTAGGCTGTTTGCTCTTTTTCTAAATGATGGACAGGTCTATTTTATGACTATTCTTTTTTAAAAAAAGGGCACCTTTACTTTGCTGTAATTAAAATTAATTAAGTTCTGAATTGATTAGAACAGGCTTATCTCTGCAGAAATGAAAACAGATGTGCATTGGAGGCAGAGAGAAACGTGGAGAAAGAGAAAGACCCACAGACAGTCAGGCACTCAGGCATGGAAAAGTAGGGGGAAAATGGAGTTTGGAGAGAACGATTCAGTCTAGTTTAATGCTGAGCTTACGCAAATGATTCCCAGGATGGTCCCCATAGACAGCCGTATACATTTACTGGTTTAGCTACATAATCTTGGACTTATCTATTTATGTACCAAGCCCTTTATGTTGAATTCTTTCGCGTATTTACATACGAAAACACTTTCATAATTTATTTATTAAAATTTAATTACTTCATGTCTGTTCGCTTAATTACATGTATGTATCTATTATTTATTTATGGATAGATCTCTAGTCACTGAGTCATGCACGGGATGAATACATTTAAAAATGCATTTCAATCTGAGCTCTTAAAAAAAGAAGGAAATGTCTCTCTTTAACCAGAAAATAAGAATGATCTGAAAGACATCAGTTGCTGGAATAGTGATTTAGAAGTAGAAATATATAGATAGTATGGAAGACCGCCCAGAAACTTAATGAATTAACAGAGAGGGGTAGGTACATTTCTGTCTAAAATGCTACTGATGCCAAACTCTGGCCGTACATCTACAATATTTTGAACCTTTCTGATGTTCCCAGTGTTAGTCGTGGCTAAGTACTCTTTTTTTTTCTTTTTATTTGTCAGAATATTTTTTCCCTATCCAAACTTTTTTTCGTGCGTCTCTTGGATCAATTTGGCCCGTCGAGAGTAAAATTAAATTACTCTGTGTAGATGTTCTATTATTTTTTTTAAAGGGAAATCCCTATTAAGAAAGAAAAACACTTAGAGCATTGATTATCTGCCAGAGAACAATTCCACCTCGGTTGAGATCAAATTCTCCTTTATATCCAAAGTAATTGAAAGTATATCCAGATCTCCATAGAAATTGCACCCCGGGACTCTTAGATTTTAAATCAGGGATCGTTAAAAAATAATTGCTTCAAAACTCTCCCCAGAGCGGAGTGTTTTCAGATGCGTGTAGGTCACATCTGTGCCGTTGGATTCGTTCAGTGAACTAGTTTGGCAGAGCAATATCGGGATGTGATTTTCTTAGGTTCACTTTTAATGAAAATAGTTTTTTTTGTAGCTTTTCCAGCCCTATCTATTAATGCTTGAAAGAGTCTTCCATTTGTGCTAAGAAACTTGACATTCAGAAATGTTCTTTTCACCCTACTGATAACTTTCAAGTTTTACAGGAAAAAGGTCAGCATTATGTGATTTTTTTAGCGCTGGCATTGTAGAAGACTCATCAACAGAATAAGGGAGAAGAGGGCAAATTATGCAGTAGGAATGTGGGGCACAGATTGAGTAACGTCGATGACAACAACAACAACAACAACAACATCAACAACAACAACAACAACAGCAACAACAACAACAACAACAACAACAACAACACAACAACAGCAGCAGCAACAACAACAACACAACAACATATATGGCCTTTAGCGTCTTTACAGACGGTCTTAGCAGCTAGAATATTCACTTTCACTTTGACTGACAGCTTCTCTCGTGGCTTATTCTACCAATGTTTGACCCGAGAGTGCGATGGCAGTGATTGCAGGTCAGTCTTTTGGGTTCACTTTGGCGAGTGTTTTCATTCCGCCTCTGTCGTTTTGTCAGGTATGTTTCTTTTGCCTTGAAGTCTATTGCGAGCGTGCCACTGCGCAATTTTTGTCTCCATCTGCTTCGATCATTTGCAAGGTTCTCCCATTCATTGGGGTCGATGTTGAATGCTTTCATCGTGACCTTGCAAGTGTCTTTGAATCGCAGATGTGGCCTACCTCTGGGTCGGTTGCCAGTAGCAAGTTCCCCGTAGAGAATTTGTCTGGGGATGCGATCATTTTCCATACGGTGGAGATGTCCAAGCCACCGCAGTCTTTTTTTGCCTAGGAGAGCCTGAGTTGATGGAATGTTGGCTCGGCTCAGAACTTCGATATTTGAGATCCTGTCTTGCCACTTGATCTTGAGAATTTTGCGTAGGCAGCGCAGGTGGAAGGAGTTGAGGGATCTTTCATGTTTGGAGTAGGTGGTCCATGTCTCTGAGCCATACAGCAGGGTGCTTAGGACGCAAGTTTGGTACACGAGTACCTTTGTTTTGATGGTCAGCTTGCTATTGTTCCACACCCTTTTTGAGAGTTTGCCAAAAGCTGTGGCCGCCTTTCCTATTCTGGCATTTATTTCAGTTGTTATGTCTGTGCTACCACTGATGGTTGAGCCTAGGCAGCAGAATTTTCCCACTTGCTCCAGAGGAGAGCCATTCAGCATGATTGGGTTGGGGTTTCTCAAGCCTTGTGTCAAAACTACAGTTTTTGAGACACTGATCTTTAGCATGAATTTGTCACAGGCTTTGGCAAGGCTATTGATGAGAGCCTGGAGCGTGGTTTCATCGTGGGCCACGATTGCAGCATCATCTGCGAAGAGGAGCTCTTGTAACATAATATGCTCTGTACGAGATTTTGCTTTTAGTCTGGCAACATTAAAAATGGAGCCGTCCACTCTGGTGTTAATAAGTACTCCACCTGAACATTGACCAAAGGCATTCTTCAGTAGGGCTGCAAAATATATACCAAATAAGGTAGGAGCAAGAACACATCCCTGCTTCACACCGCTGTTTACAGCAAATGAATTGGATGTGCAGCCCTCAAAGTTGACACATGCCCTCATGTCAGTGTGGAAGGATGCAATAAGTTTTAGCAATGTTGGTGGACAGCCTATGGATTTAAGGACTGCATACAGGCCAGATCGGCTTACGGTGTCGAAAGCCTTTGTTAGGTCCACAAAGCATGTTATAAGCGGCCTGTTTTGTTCTTTACATTTTTCTTGGATTTGCCGAAGTGCAAATATCATGTCAATAGTTGATCGTTTGCTTCGAAAGCCACATTGTGTTTCTGGTAAGACTTTTTCCGCCAGTTGTTGAAGGCGGCAGAGGATGACGCGAGCAAAAGCCTTTCCAGTAATGCTGAGGAGGGATATGCCTCGATAGTTGTTGCAGTCGCCTTTGTCTCCTTTGTTCTTGTAAAGTGTGACAATTTTGGCGTCTCTCATATCATGTGGTATCACGCCTTCTTTCCAACACTGCAGTAACAGATTATACAGGTGTGGTAATAGTGGGCCTTTTAGGTCTTTTAATACCTCTGCAGGAATGTTGTCACTTCCTGTGGCTTTTCCAGCAGACAGGTGGTCGATTGCATTGGAAAGCTCGACTAAGGAAGGTTCAGCGTCAAGTTCGGCCATTATTGGCAGTTTTTGGAGGTGTTCCTCAAAATCTGGTGGAATATTTTTCTCAGTTGAATACAACAGAGAGTAATGCTCTATCCACCTATTCAGTTGTTCATTTTTATCTGTGATGGGTTCACCATTTACAGACTTAAGTGGGGCGCTTTTGGTGATGATTGGCCCAAGAGCTACTTTCATCTGACTAAAGGCGGTTTTCATATCTCCCTTTTCATTTGCCTCTTGTATGCTGTTACACAAGTCTGTCCAGTATTTGTTGGCGCAACGTCTTACCTCCAGCTGAAGTTTAGCTTTTGCATTTTTCAAACAAGTTTTTGTACTCTGATTGCAATTTTTGTTATACTCATTGAAAGCAGATTTCTTTTGCTCAATGAGAGGTAGGAGAATTTCGCTGTTCTGGGCTACCCAGTCGTTGTTTGAAACTTTATGCTGTCCAAAAGACTTGATGGCACAGTCATGAATTTTTGAACTGAGAGTGTTCCATGTTTCATCTACCGAGTCACATTGGGTGACATTATCCATGCTTTCAGCAAATAACTTTTCAAATGACTTTCTATTTGATTCATCTCTGATTGCTGTTACATTGATCTTAGGGATTGAAGGGGCTTTTGATCTGTATATTTTCTTGGCCGAAATTTTGATTTTGCTGACTACCAGTGCATGGTCGGTGTCACAGTCAGCACTGTGGAGGGAACGAGTTATTTTTATACAGCCCAAACTCTTCCTCCTTGAGAGAATAAGATCTAATTGATGCCAATGGCCAGACCTGGGATGGCGCCATGATGTTCTTTGGCATCTCTTAAGGTCAAAGTACGTGTTTGTAACACATAATGAGTTTACGGAGCATAGCTCCAGAAGGCGCTGCCCGTTTTCGTTGATGTTGCCAATGCCGAAGTGCCCAATGCACTTTGGCCATGCGGAGTGATCTGCTCCCACTCGAGCGTTAAAGTCACCCAGAATTAGCAGGCCTTCGGTGAGAGGGATGTTGTGGAGAGTCCTCTGCAATGCCTCGTAGAAAATGTCTTTGGTTTCGTCAGAGGAGGTAAGTGTTGGGGCATAGACACAGATAATGTTGGTAAAACCAGACCGGGTGTTCAGTCTGAGTGTCATGATGCGTTCTGACACTCCAATTGGAGTTGCGATCGAATTGATAAGGGAGTTTTTTACGGCGAAGCCCACGCCGTGGATTCTCGGCTGTTCGCTGCTAAGGCCCTGCCAGAAGAAGGTGTAGTTTTCTTCTTTGACTGACCCGGAGTCGGGAAGTCGAGTTTCTTGAAGGGCAGCGATGTCGATGTTTAGTAGCTGAAGTTCTCGATCAATAATTTGGGATTTCCTGATGGAGTCAATATTAGTGAGATCTTGCTGTTGCAAGCCTGGGCGCATTGTTCTGACGTTCCAGGTACCAAGTTTTAGTATTTTTCTGTTTTTGCCAGGTGCACACTTTACGTCAGCTTTTTGACTTTTGGTCTAGCTCCAACCACCTTATGAAGCAGGCTGACGTGGCGGAACAACACCCAACTGCCTGGGGGCTGCCCAGGTTACGGCGGGCGGTAGTTGATCAATGCAGCTGAAAAGCCGCTCCCACCGACAGAGGGGACCCCTGGCGCTCATCCGTACGCCAAATGGATTGAGCTTATCACCGGTAACTGCCACCTCCCGTGTTGTGCCCATCCGTAACGGATGGCTGGAGTGTCCTCTCCAAATCGGAAATGGGTGGGCTTATAGAGGAGAGACAGACGCTTGCCAAGCCCGAGCAAACGCCTCCTCGTTTTGCTGCCTTGCCTGGGCTATTTTTAAGAGATGGTGCTTTGCCCAGAGGCACCACCCCTCTCTCTGCCATTCTAGTTAAACCCAAGGGAGAGACCAGGTCAATACATTTGGAACTAGTCCGGCTGCAGGAGATGCTGGAAGCCAGTTTGATGCAGTTCTCCCTGACAACCACCTTCGGGTCTCCACTCCTGATTTTCTGTCTGGGTTTACTCCCATAGCCTTTGCTATCATAGCAACACACAAGGCAGTGTGGTATTTGTATTCAGGGTTACCTTCCCCTAGTCTTCCTCTCTCCCGAGATGACCCACAAGACAGTGGGGGTGACAGTAGCAGGCTGTATTGTGTACTGTCGTACAATAGCAGAAAACTCTGGCCTGACTTCTAACAACAACAGCAGCAGCAGCAACAACAACAACACAACAACAGCAGCAGCAGCATTATACTCCTATGTTGTTATATAGATAGGTCGTGTTCCTTTACTTTGGACGTTGGCCTCCTGGAATGTTCAAGTCCTTCTGTACGTGATTTTGCATTTACAATCGGCACTTTCTAAACTGCTGTCGTCCCAAGAAATGTGGTGATAGCTGTCAATCAATGCTCTACCGCCATTGTGGGCTTGTGGGTACAGAAACTTCTCTAACCTCAGGCCGAGTGAAATTCCCGGATAGAAACCCACAAGAGGGCAGTGCTCATCTTCTTGCATGGCTATTACACCGATCGATAGACTGCCATTATGGATAAAATTTTTACCATGCAATTTTGAGATGGTAATCGTGAAAACAATCTTGGCACATTGAAATCCATTTAATCGTCTCAAAAATTTTACTTTTTTTTTTTTCAATGGACTCATTTCCGAACATGAGGTTCTTGTTGGCACCTCGATATTGACAGGAAACTTAGGTCTTATGAAATGGTTTTGTACACTGGTGGAAGCAAAACAGACATAAAGTAAAGAAAAAGAAAGTGGGAGGTTTGACGCGTTCTTTTAAAAATCTTGTTTCGTTCCATGAATATGTGCAGAGTATTCTGGGTGAATTGAGAAGAATCGGTGCTGTGAACCTGATTGCAACCGTACCTTCTTATTTGTGCCAACTCCCAATTTTGCACAACTGAGAAAGTCGTCGTTAAACATTTGCAGCTTTAGTATTATGATAAGGCGTTAGTAGGAACTGTGAAACAGCTTGATAAGTGCCACAATGCATTTTAAACAAGTGTCAAAGCGTGCAATTGTTATATCTGTTCTACATAATAAAAGATCTACAGTTTCTCAGAAAATGGAGGAAACAAGAAGTAAAAGGTCGCGTGATTTCGATTACTTTTGTAAACTGGGTAGTATTATAACTACATTACTTTTCTTTCGCCTTTAGTCATAAATTGGCCACCGCACTGGATAATTGAGATTCGATATAAACCTGCATGGGTACATTAGATAAACACAGAGAGGAGAGAAAAATCGAAAAACGAAAAACGCTCGTAAATTTTCATGAGAATTTCCGGGAATAATCGGCTTTTCTATTACTTAACTTCCCGCATTACTAGGGTCGCTGACAGCTTAAGACACAGATGATGTCAACAACTGCCCTGATTAATAACGTCGGTCGGACGTGACGTCAACTTTTTTTAGGTTATTGCCCAGGATCAATTTTTCTGCTTCAGCACAAGTCAGTTGTCTCAGATATGACTAAGAAAACGTACAGATTTATACTGTGGCCATTCTTTCGACAAAAACTGTACTGCTACCTGGGAGATGGAGGACATTGTGCCTTGCCATGGCATCTTTAGCAGCAAATGGTAATCTTGTATACGTAATGTAATCGTTGGAGCCTGCATTGACCCAGGAACGTTGGGTTACTGGGCAACAAAGCAATTTGGCAGGCTGTAGCAGCACGGCTGTAGAAAATTAGCTAATTGGCCAATGTCAGAAATAGGGTTAAGATCTGTTCAAGAGAAGTCTGGCATGCCCCCCGGGGACCCCTTACCCTCACCCCCTCAAATCTCCTGCCTTCTCTCCCCCCCCCCCCACTTTTGCTTCTTTCCACTACAATCCTCTGTTGAAGTTTTTCCGCCTATGGACAGAACTCCGTGATTGCTAACTTGTTGTAACAAATCCTTGTCACTTCCTGTGTCCTGTGACATGAGGAAAACAGCTGTTTGTGACAAAACTAGTTCATGAAGTTTCCATGGCTATCAGTAGCCAGAACAGCGGGTGCCACATTAAAAAATAAAATAAAATACAGTACTTTGTGTGTGTGTGTGTGTGTGTGTGTGTGTGTGTGGAAGGGGGGGGGGGTTGTATACAGTTCACGGAGGCAAAATAAAAAAATAAATCAGTTTAACTTTCAGGGGTAAAGTAGACAATTTTTTTGCTTCTTCTTCCTTGTTCATTTTAAAATATCCAGTGTAGATCCCCAGACGAGTCTTTGATATGACGCCAGCTGGAAGTTCTCGGCCGATGCTCATAGTTTTGTCACGGCACTTTTAGGCAATTTGAATAATCAACCATAAGGCTAGCACAAAAGAATATGATTACCACAAATATGTTTTAAAACTTCGTCGAAATCTGCGCTTTTCCGTTCTGCGTCACAGATTTTGAATGTTTAAACTCGATTTCTTGGCTCCAATTTTAAAATCAGCGTTTCATATGAACCCCTTGTTTTCCAGACTTACCTTGTCTAAAGGCCCTGTTGACCATTTTTATGTGGAACTTAGAGATTGATAAGGAAAAGAAAAGAGACAGATATTAATTTGAGGCAGTTTTGGCCACGTTATACTTGAGCAATATACAATGTAAGCCCGACGCAATTGATTTTTCTATAAAGATTTTTTCTACTCCGAAGATGGTCGTTATGTCCTGATGATATTTCTGCATTTTGGGCTAGCGCGTAGATTATAACCGGTGTGCACAAAACGCAGTTTACGATTGTGTCTGATAATATCATTTCTGTCCGACGGAAATGTTTCAGTGCTTTGCGTCAGTCTTATCATGTGGATCTCTGGCACTTTGGGGCCAGATCCGCGACTGAATAATGTGATTTGATCCTGGAAGAGATGAAAGACAGAGTGACATTTGACTTTTCTGGCTGCGGGTTATCATTCTTTGATGAACGCTGGTCTAGACAAATGGTGTTCAAAACAATAACTGTTTGAGGCCACATGGCGCTGTGGCTTCGTACGCTAAAGTGAACCAATAGTCGGTTCTACACTGCGTCAGTGGGAACTTTACTGCTCTCATAAAGTATGTCTTTGATAATACAATGGATATCCCAAATAATTTAATGTGCGTTTTCCTGCAAAAGTGGTTTACTAGTTTGTAGCGATTGTAACTGTACCAAACACAGAGAACTAGTAGACAGACAGCGGAGAAGAGACAGACCATAACGTGACATTTTGCAGACTGTATTAAAAAAAAAAACACGCACACGATAAACCACTCTTTTTTATGGGAAGTCAATGAAATAGGTAGATAGTGTTTAACCTTACGAGATATTGGATTCGATGTATTACAGATTGAGGGGCCTACACAGACGTATGTTATTGTTTAAACAAAAATCTTTAGCACACACAGTTCATAGGAGATTTTTTGGCATTTTAGTTTTGTTTTTATTTTTGTTTATTTTGTGTTTCTTTTTCTTCCCTCGAATGATTGACAATATGAATACAAATGTTTTTTTCTGGACAAAGGCTTTTCAGTATCATTGCTTTTTTTTTTGTTTTAACATGAGATCTGTGTATCTTAAGAGATTGCTCTACCTCACACCCAGAGACACAGTCCCGATCGTTTCCTGAGATATAACTACATAATGTTACCGTGTCCACGTACTTTCTACTAACTTAAACTCAAACTCTGAGATACTTGATTTTATGAATTTCAAAATCTGTAGTTATGGGTGGCAGTTCACTTTGTAATATAGGCCTTTACGCTCGGTACTGTGCAGCTTATTTGACACTTTCATCGGCAAACTTCAATGCATTGAACTCGGGCTGTTCAGACACGGTAAACAAACGTAGGCCGACTAGTTATTTTCAAGCCGTGTTTTTGCAACCGCTGGACAAGTTTGCATAACCACAGGATTTCTGCTTGAACCATTGATCAGTGAAACGTTTTTGTAGCTTGTTGGTTTAAAATGTCCTCTTTTGAGAGCAAATGCCGATGGCTTTAAATTATGTGTGTTTTGGTTTATGTTTTTTTTTTTATTTGTTGTAGAGGCAAACCTGGTATTTTGTGATTGCTCTTTTTTCCTCATAATGTTTGACTCTGCAGCAAAAATTGCATACACTCACATGCAAGGCAGACGAATTGAACATAGATCAGCCTGTATACACTCAGACACTTAAAGACAAGTTTGGATGTGTCTCAGTTCTCTTCTGAATGACCGCACAAGCTAAAGTGGTTGGTGGCTGGGGACAGGCATGTATCAGCATGGGTATGGGACCTGTTTGCTTATGGGAGAGGTCAGAGGCGTTGATTTGGCCTGAATCTTACACAGAATGTTGGGCCACCATTTATTCCTTCTTCTTGCTTTGCCCGAATTTTCCCCACTGTTTTACGCAGATTCTGCTTTAATCCATTATGTAAGGCTGTAAGAACGTACAATGTCTTACGTTAAAAGAAAATAGAACAATAACAGTGAATGCTCAATCTCCTGGTCTATTGTTTGTTGTTGGAATTTTCAAGACCATTTAAAACCAGAAACACGATCGAACGTGCGATTGCCCGATCATTTTTGTCATCAGCGATCGATCCTATCGATTTTGAACATGTCAGTGTAAGACTACGGAAAGAGTGGCGTCACAAAAGACAGCCAAGTGTCTCAGCCCTAGACTTGGGTGGCGGGTGGAAGACGCAGCTGCACTGGTCACGTGAGCCTGCAGACAGTGTGAACAGAAAGAGAATCATTAACACAGTGGCCCAGGTCTGAAGGAATCAATGCCGCAAGCTGTCAGATTGTCACTTGGTTTAGACGAAAGCATCCTTCAATGACAGCGTCAAGTATCGGAAACAAATACCGGCCTGTCGGAAACTCAATATTGACTGGACCGGCAGGGATCGTTTAGTTAGAAAGGTGCCGATCGATACCGATAATCAGATCGAACTATTTTGAGGCGCTTTTAACTTTGAAAATATGCAAGGAAAAGATTCTGTCTTGCGTTTTCTTACAAACAGACAGATGATTATGCACAAGAGATTGTATACTCACGTTGAAAAACCTGCTATAATTAGACAACATGCACGGGGATGTGAGAAATGTTGAACATAGCTACACTTGCACTGTTTAATTATTTGTAAAAGAAAAATTGAAAAACCTATTTGTGGTTTGTATTTTACTAGAAGTGTATTACACCAATATTCAAGACGGTTTGGTAAAATTGTTGGACATCTTCTATGTGTAGAGCTAAATTTATCATTTTAATCTGGTCCTGAACGACCACAGTTTCATTGCTGACCTGTGCTTATCCTGCTCTTTGGCATTTTGTTTTTGTTTTTTTTCTCCTTCGGGTTTTTTAAATTTGATTTTATGTGTTTTTGCGTAAGTGCGTCTTGGACTGGGAGATATTTGTATTAAATACAAATTAAATTTAAAAAAAAAAAAAAAGAGAGAGAATGAAATAGCATGTGAATATTCTGTTTTTACTTTTCTATTCTGAAAGAACTGCCGAACAGGCTTAACTGTGATTTCCAACACAGCTTCACAACCTTTTTCATAATTACTGACGCTATTCATTGGTCGTAATCATTTCTAAAACTGCCCAGGCGCCATCTCATGACATTATAGCTGAGGTGAAGTTTAATTGTCAACATTTCCCCAAAACAATTGAAATAAACGCCAACAATTTCCTTGCAGCTGTCGGAAATGTTGATCTTTCTCTCCCTCCGTCAAATTTTCGGTACTTTGGCATGCAGTCATTTTGTAAATCTGTCCAGTCTTTCAAGCCTCCGCTGTTGGGACAGTTTTGAAGGTTCCAGTCAATTTTCAGGCATGGCTGTTGTGAAAATGTCCAGAACTGTGTTATGAAGACTACCAAAAATAGACACACAGTGGTTGTTAGTTTTTTTGGGGGGGGGGGGGGGAACACTGAATCGATCTAGCTATTTCTGACAAACCCTGATGTTTGTCTCTAAAATTCGATTCTTATAACAACAAGAACAACAGCAGGAGCAACAACGATCCTGAGGTCTTAAAAAAAACCCACCCAAAATAAATAAATAAATAAATAAATAAAACACCAGTAACACAGCAACAAAAACCAGCATTTCTGACTGGCAATAGGACAACAATGTGACAGATCCCAGACCAATCTATGAAGCAAAAAATCACGTAAAGTTCAAGCAAGACTTAGTGACCCATTTATCAGGCTCGCAATCGAACCAAATCAATACAGAAATAACCAGGTAAAAAAAGATGTTTTTGATTGACTGGCTATTCTAAAATGGAATTGGATGGAATTGGAGCGCCCCCACTTTAAAGCGTTAAGTCATTGTGTCTGCAGTGAGTCAATTTTAAAGAGAGTCTGGGGTTGTACATTTTATAATTTTTAGAATGAAGGAAAATTATTGTTAGTAGAATTTTGTAAGGAAAATTTATGTGCGGCCGTCAGGGGTGGGCATGAGATGATAGTTCGTCCCCTTAGAATGACTTTTGAGAAATCGAAGATTGAAGTTTCATGATCAAAGCTTTTAGAGCAAAGAATTTCTTTTGCGTTTTATTAATACTTACAAATTACACACCGAATCTGCTTGATACTTTGATACACGATGGAGAAGGCTGGCAGAAGTAGTGTGTAACTCAATTCAACCAAAACGTATACATACTATAGAACCTTGTCATTGTAAGGGGACGATTTGCCAAGTTCCTGAAGAAAATCGTTGTAAAAGATTTCTAGAAAAATGTGGTAAGCATCATACAGATGAAAATCTTATGCGCTTAGCAAAAGCGTGAAGAGCCTTACTAATGATTATGCTTGAAAATCTTTGTTAGCGGGGTTTATCAAATATTATGTGAGATGCTATCAGGCAGGCAGCATCACAGACTAGGGATATCTATGTATATTATTTATCTATGGGCAGCATAGACTGTGTGGTTATATTATATGCTAGCCTGACCGCGCAAGATACAGATTCTTTGTAGGAAGCCCAACTGTATTATCTAGATCTAGGCTACATTAAAAGCAGCATTTGGATGCGATGCAACGACTAATAGAAGTTACGTAGGAATACACAGATGTGACTAACCACCAATATGCAAAGAGAAGTCAAGGACGTAATTTACGGTCACACTTTTCGATTCTATCCGATGAAAATGCGTCTGTTTTTGCGGCTCAAAAAAATTTAATATATATAATAGAAAAGACTGATTTTTGTTCAAAATGAATGCGTCCACATAACTCTTCGTCAAAAATTGATACAGTACACCAAGTTTCATATTGCTGATGGCGTAGTCGCGAAGTTTTAGCTGTTTACAGGTTCACCCTCTAGCTCAATTATAGTTGGATGGTCCAAAGCGTGGGAATGATTAGTAGTTGAAACGTAAATTTATGACTGATCTTGGGATATTGCAGAGCTTATGTTAGGAATAGGAGACAGAAGCTGAATTAAAACGACTCTGATATCCGTGTTGAAATTTGATCGAGCAATAAGTGCCATGAGTTAAACCTTTAACAGTCAATCATGCATGTATGAATTTGCCGTGAAAGCGTCCTGAGGACAGTGATCAATGAGAAAATGTATCAGATTCAGGGGTTAATGTTGGATAAGTAGGGAAAGACATGATGCATTGTCATGAGATTGCCCTTACATCAATACAGATAGATCCACCATCACTCACTGCGGTACTTTTTTTTTATAAGGGCAACGATATAATTGTGTGAAAAATTTATATTGACGGAGTTGAAAAAAAATTGCAACAGAATTATGATATTTACCATCGATCCAGTATGGTTGTTCAGTATTATGTAGATAGTCATCAACATAAATTTTAAGCTATTTCCATTCTTTAATTCTCTGTAGAATTCTACTAATATCTTACAAAATACCTCTGTGATTTTGCATCATATAATATAGTGTCTGGACGGACTTGAATATCGTGGTTTTACTGTTGCGCCCCCCCCCCCTCTCCGTTTGAAGTGTGTTATTGACACCCCCGTCTCCTCTCCCACCATTATTCATACAATTACTGAGGACAAACATCCATGACAAAGCCACTGTCGAGTGCACTGACGAATGCCGCGTTATAATATTATTTGCTCCGAGGCGTACAGAATCGTTTTGAAATTGTAAGAGAGATCTGACCACGAGTCCTAGGAACAGATAAAAATCTGAGCCGTGAATCGAGTGTGTCCGCATCACCGTGAAAACACCACGCTGGGCACGTGTGCTCGTAAATTTACTCCGTGCGTAAACCTTTTTGAGCAACTAATTAATGGTTGCAGATGTAGCGTAGGTTTAGAATCCCACCTCCATATTTTTTCTTTTCTCCTCACATTTGGGTAGCAAATTTATAGTTTCAGTCTTTCTGTGTTGTTTAAGCAGCATTCCATTCGTAGACGGGAGTTTCGTTAAATCGCTTTTTTTAGAAAGGTTCGTCCTTACTGGGAGGTCAGCTTTTGTCACACAAGGCGAGATATTCAAAGATTTGATCATGGAAAACGACCAAAGAGGTTTGTTTCCGTATTACTTTTGGTCATATACTTTCATTGGTTGAATGAACTGGTCATGATCATGGGAGCACTCTTACTATGCGCATCAGGTCACAGAAGTGGGGGAATTTTTTTTTGTTTTTTTGGTCATGTGATCCCACTGTCAGAGTGGATGACTTGGTGATTTTTTTTTGGGGGGGGGGGGGTTTATTTATTTAAATCACTTTTTAGAAAGGTCCGCGGTTCTTTTCGATATCAGCTTTTATCAAAGAAGGCGGGAAATGGAAATATTTGATCATTGAAGACGACTTGAAATTTGTTTCCACCGTACATTTGGTCATTCTTTCATTAATCGAAGAATTTGGTCACCCGTTGCACCCTTACAACCTCGGTCAAATAAGAAATGTTGACATTTGTCTCGCTGTCCTCTCACTGAAACGTCTTGAGGTCTTTATTTTTTTTTTTTTTTTAGAATCTCTGCCATTCGCGTTTGCATCTCTTGTTCCCTTTTGTTTTTGTTGTTGTAATTGTGTAATTGTTTAATCCCATTTTCCGGTATGTGTGTGTGTGTTTGTGTGTGTGTGTGTGTGTGTGTGTTTGTTTGTGTGTGTGGGTGTGTGAATGTGTGTGTGGGTGTGTGTGTGTGTGTGTGTGTGTGTGTGCTTGTTTGTTTGTTTGTTTGTTTTAAATTTAACCCGGGCAGCCGGCCTTGTTCGGCCTGCTCTTCTCGACTTCCAGCTGCCACAAGGTATCTTTAACGTGCCCAACGTGCACACGGGCCATCCGAGTTTTTCGTCCTCATCCGAGAAGTCTAGGTGCTCGATCCTACTTACCATAGGATCAGGGACATTGAGTTCCCCCCAAATTTCCAATATGCCTGCACCGACCGGGAACGGAACCCGATACCTTTGGCACGAGAGGCGAACACCTTAGCTCTAGTCTAACATGTCCCCTCCAAGGACCCATTGAATAACGTGATGTCTTATCCCCTGTCCGGACATTTTTCCAACTCAGACTAATTTTTCCAGTTCCAGTGACGTTATCAGAAACGGTTCATTATCCGAGTGCGTCGATTAAAAGTACTTTTTCCAAAATATGCTTACGTCAGCCAGCACTGGGCTTTCGTTTCATAGCCGTCTTCCGAATAATAATTCAGTGATAGGGTCATCTGGTTATTCTCCCATTTTGTAAGGAGATTGGGATATTGTGTTGTACTTTGGCCTAGACTCTCTCGCAATTATGCCATTCTGAAACAGACGAGTTTTCTTCTGTGTGGGCGTACATGTGCGTTAGCGCGCGTGTATGTGTATGTCTTTCTCAGTGTAGAGGGATTAAGACAGGCTCATCTGTGTGAATTTTCTCTGTCTTTGGTGCAGTAGGAATAAGATAATTATGCTCATGTACCACCGTGGCGCTGAATGCCGTCATCAGTATAAATAATATTTATTATGATGTCGGGCTTGTATTTTCCTAACTTTGAAAGGCCGTGGAAGCAGGAGAAAAAAACATACATACTATGCTAACACACATATCATCTGGCATTTGCCATATTGTTGTATATGCATTTTTGCCTTTTCGAGAAAATGAAGATTGAATTTTGGTCCGCAAAAATGCTAAAACGCATTAAAACATTACGTCACAAATACATACACTCGAGCCAAAAAGTTAAGCAACCTTCACTAACAAGATTTGTGAACTCTTGCCATTCAATTATTGACTTTTTTGTTTTTGTATAAAAGAAAATTTTGTTTAAGTCATTAAGCCCCATTTTTGGGGTGGGTAAAATGAAATTGAATGTGATTTCAGACTTACATAACAATAAATTGATTCCAATGAACGTGTTTGAATTAATTGAAAAATAAAGTTGTCAGTTCTGAGCATAACCCAGGGTTGCTTAACCTTTTGGCTCGAGTGTATCTCTAAAAGTTTTTAACGGATTGAAATGTCACTTATACATAATGAAATTAGGGGGTGAGAGAACCGCTTTCATGTCAAAACCTCAAATTCGGCATAATGTTGTGCACAGCAGTATGGAATATTTATACCTCTCGATATGCTCGGACATAGTCTCACCTACAAGTACTCTCGTACACAAGTTAGATGGGAGTGGAACCAAAGATACTAGAAACAATAAGATGAGACAGCTAGTGCTTTTAGCGTGCACAGATTTCGCACCGCCCTCTAGCGGCGAATGCATGGAAGTTATGAACAATGCAGTATTTTACAAAGCTAAATAGGGAAGTTTCTTGAATTTGGTCAGTGTTCACCTATCGCTGTAGACCTTGATTGATGTCATGTATATTGTTATTTTAACCTCAATGGCTGTGGGAAAACTCTGGCTTTTTTCTGTTTTTTTTCTCCAGTCGCATTAACACTAACAAATCAGCATCATAAATGTATCATTGTGTCAAGCATTCTTTTCATACTGTGTGCCATGGGCCCCGCTCCTGATCAGGGCGCAAACTGTGTGCACGATTTCTTTAGAGGTGCCAAGAAGGGGGTGTCTCATTCATCTTGTTGTTTCTAATATCTTTAGTTGAAGGAAGATAGCTGAGAGAAGGCGGGGAGACTGGACAATTTGTAGACAGAAATAGATAGAAAGAAACCAGACACAACTTTTGGGGCATGGTCTGGATGGAAAGCTTTGAAGCCCTGATACCATAGATCTGTACAACATTGGTGGTGGTGTTCGAAACAAGTGGTTTTGTTCAGTCCCTGACTGATTGGCTGACTGACTGTTTGACTGACTGACTGAGTGATTGACTGGCTTACTGACTGATTCAATCACTGACTGACTCTCTCACTCACGCATTCAGTCAGTCAGCCACTCCGTCATTTTCTTTCACGTATTTACTCACTCACTCACCCATTCACTCGCTGCTTCCCTCCCTCCCTCTCTCCTTCCCTCCCTCACTCACTTCACACTAAGTTATTCACACTCTCCCAAACATCCACAACCAGTGAACAAACGATGGTATTAAATATTTCACGATTTTCCTCCCAGTATATTGACTGCAGCAAAGGAACTCAATAACACAGACGCAATAGCAACAGTGCAGGGCTGTTGGTTGGCGGGGGGGGGGGTGGGGGTGGGGGGGGGGGTGAAGAATACGTCTTCTTTGCACAGTAATGGTACTTCAAAAACCGCAACCGCATCATTTTGTTGTAACTTGCTACAGTTAAGCTAGGACACATTTTAATATTGAAGACAGAGGTTCAAATAGTGTACCTGTAAAATTGCCTGGAATGGAAACGAGAATGGTCGTGTCTGCCACAATGCTTAAGGGAGGCTGTGGTAGAAGATACGTGATATTTAGACAGTGCACCAAGATCATCACAAAGTATGTGTAGCATTAATGGTCTTGCCGACAGTATCCGCTCCGCTTTTCTTTTAACGGAAAATAACATCTGAAAAACTCTCCTAGCGATTAGGAGCGGAACGGTACGGACGCTGTGGACAACCATTCATATTCAAAGAGTGTTTTACTTTTTCATTTGTCATTTTCCGTGAAAAAAAAAAGTGCGGAGCGGATCTTGTGGAGAAGACAACTTGTACAACAATATCTTTTCTTTTATCGGTGTAGATCAGGATTACGACTCTCACTGGCGAACTGCTCCTGTTTGCGGATCGGCTGAATAGCGCAATCTGCGTAATGTTACTCGGTGCAGCAATGTAACCCGTGCTTAGAGCATCTGTAGAGCAGGGGCCGGCAACTACTCACAGCTTTTATTTGTGGCTCTTTCTTTTTCTTAATTGCCGGTCAAAATCTTGAAATGAAAAAGCAACAACAGCAACAACAAACAAACAACAACCATTGGCATAATAGATTTTCATTCGCGTTGCGGCTCACTCTAAACCGAATTCTGTCCAATATCTCAGCTAGCTGGCTCTTCTCTTCTGGAAGGTTGATGACCCCTGAATTGGATTTGTGTGACATCCAACGATGCTGGTAGCTCTCTGGACCTGTGCAACATCTAATGAAGCTAGGACGTCTTTGGACCTATAATATGACATCTAACAACGCTAGTAGCTCTTTGGACCTGTGTGACATCTAACGTCGCCGGTAACTCTTTGGACCTGTGTGACATCTAACGACGCCGGTAGCTCTTTGGACCTGTATGACATCTAACGAAGCCGGTAACTCTTTGGACCTGTGTGACATCTAACGTCGCCGGGAGCTCTTTGGACCTGTGTGACATCTAACGACACTAGTAGCTCTTTGGACCCGTGTGACATCTAACGACGCCGGTAACTCTTTGGACCCGTGTGATATCTAACGACGCCGGTAACTCTTTGGACCCGTGTGACATCTAACGACGCCGATAACTCTTTGGACCTGTGTGACATCTAACGACGCCGGTAACTCTTTTGACCTGTGTGACATCTAACGACGCCGGTAACTCTTTGGATCCGTGTGACATCTAACGACGCCGGTAACTCTTTGGACCTGTGTGACATCTAACGACGCTAGTAGCTTTTTGGAGCCGTGTGACATCTAACGACGCCGGTAACTCTTTGGACCTGTGTGACATCTAACGACCCCGGTAACTCTTTGGACCTGTGTGACATCTAACGACGCTAGTAGCTCTTTGGACCCGTGTGACATCTAACAACGCCGGTAACTCTTTGGACCTGTGTGACATCTAACGACGCCGGTAAATCTTTGGACCTGTGTGACATCTAACGATACCGGTAGCTCTTTGGACCTGTGTGACATCTAACGACGCTAGGAGCTCTTCTTGCTCCACGCTTCGAGCTTTCAGATTGGGCTGGAACTAATACGGCTGTCATAACCCATGGCGCCGACCATCGGTTATCGTTAGTGTGGATCTCATTGGAAAAGTTTGGTAGTAATCGATCCCTTGTTGCAAAATGTATCCCTGGCGATGATTGCTCTCGTTATCAGAAGTTTTACAAATACCGTTTTCATTTCAGCCAGTCTGTTTGTATTTCTTTTTCCAGCGATGAGAATCTCAACAACAGAGCTGCTATTTGAGTACAGAAGAGAAGAAACGTTTTTTTTTGTGTGTGTATGTGTGTTCAAGTCAAGATTGGCGTGTTAATAATATTATTGCCTGCATCATGAGCGTGCTATTCTTAAAATGTTGTGTTTATATCTGTGATCTATTTATATCAGAGAATAATAATTGTAGTCAGACTAATAATAATTGATGTTTTTACAAGAATTCAAAAATCTGAATTCCCCAATAATTCCTTGCAACTGTTACCAGCACTATTGTAACCCAGTGGTAATGAACACTAGGACAGTGTCTTAGTATGTGGTCATTTCAATGGTCATAAAGACGATTGTGACAGCAGCTGGGGCAATAGTTGGACCAATGTGAATAAGCCCATGAGGTTCAACCGTTCGATAAGAAACACAGTGATAAATAGTGTGTCAACTATGACAGCGTCAGAAGTCAAACCAGCAACGGATCTGTGAATCGGCAGTCAGTTACAACAACATGATGTTGTTCCAAAATTGCTTTGTTCTGTCGCCACATCAGGGTGTCTGTAGTTTTCAGACCATTTGTAAAGCCTTATTGTTACACTTTACAGAGTGTTAGAACAGCTTTTGACACTTTCATATCTACTCCCACGGGTGAGATACCTGAAGTGACAAAGTGCACTTTCTTATGTCATATCACGTATATGGTCTTATCTCAATTTTTTGTAAAAAGTGGAGATGGAATAAAACAGTCCGAGGGCGACGTTCAGTTCAGTATGTATAGTACTTTCATTGTCCGCAGCTAGCAACACCAACATTAATAATTATTTGTGGCACAACAAAAATGTAGATTATGTGAAAGCAGCGGCCCTGACAACATCCTCACCACTTCAAACAGGACAAGGAGAATTTTGAAAATAACGACAAGGTAACGACGACCACGTCCATCACCACCACAGAAACAATAACAACAACAACAGCAGTAGCGGCAACAACAACAACAACAACAACAACAACAACAACAACAACAACAACAACAATAACAACAACAACAGTAACAACAACAAGTAGATAGTCTCCACATTCATTTACTTAATGAGCACTCATCCACCCACCTACCACGCCCCCTTCGTGCTCACGCAGTGAATATTTATTGGTTTTGGAAAACCATCTCACCAGCGCCCGGGATCAGCCGGGCAGTCTGTGTCTGTAGCACTGACACTGGGGAGCGGATGGCGGGAGTACCTCATGCCCTGGCGCGCTTACCTAGGGAGTGCGCGAGCGAGACCCTCGCTGCTGGGACACACAACTACGGCACGAGCATCAAATAAAAATGCCAAGATGAGCAGTGTCCAAGCTCACGCGCTTTTGTTTATAATATATTGCCTTGCGTCCCCTTTATCAATCCATATTTATCAGCTCATGTGAGTGTATCAAGTTTTCCGCATCTTTCATAATAAATTGTCTAGACTTCGAAATACGGACATTTTAGGGGAAAAAACCAACAGCAACCCAGCAGCAAAAAAACGTTTACAGTTGTTGTGGCAGAATCAAGGATTAATCATTGATGAACTGAACTGATGTTTTCAGAAAGTTTGTGCCGTTCTGAAGTTATTTGTCGTAATTGCTGAAAAGGTGAAATTTTATCTCAGAAAGGACAGACAGTTTCACATACTGTAAATCTGCTCAAGTCGTAAACGCTGGAATTTAAGACAGTAATTCATTGGGTGTCTTCGTTAATCAGTGTGTAATACACTTTGTGGTCATCATTTTTTTTTTTTAGAGAACCTGCTCATTTGCTGTGTTTTATCTGAACGAATATTTAGTGTCTTTAGCTTGTTTGCATTGCCTAATTTGGCTGGACACATCTCTTGAGTCAAGGCTTGCAACTATCTTCTCAACGCCCGAGCAAGTTTGTTCAGTATTTGTCCATGATTTACTACGCCATAGGAAGTGGGTACTGACTGCCTACGTCATTCTGCGGATAGCTGATGCCATGTCACTGAGCTGGTGAAAACGAAAGTAAGTAGATATCTATAGGACTGAATTACAGTATAATTTATATTACGTTTTGCACTGAGATTTTACAGCATTTATATACTTCCTCTATAGTTTACAGTTCCCGCGAGCTTAATCATTAGAAATAAATAAGTAAATAAATAAATAAATAAACAAATAAATAAATAAACAAACTTCATCGTTTTAAATTACTTCTGCAGTATTATCCCCCTTCTCTTGAAATATTTGATTTGGAGAATGTTTAACTTCGGAGAAGCAGTTACAACAGATAGTCAAGTCACTATCAAAAACAAATTATGTACACCAATAATTAATCGTCACTCCTCCTCCCCCCAGCCCCCCAGAAAATCTACCACAGTCAAGACTGTTGCATTGTGTCCAAGATACCAGTTGTGGGGTATTTGGCTTGTCAGACATGAAGAGATCCTCAACACAATACATGCGCGTTATCAGATCCTGCCACGTACCGCTTGTAGAAAACCACTTGTCCGCACAATATGCGAGATAACTCTTTTTATTTGTCTGTCAGTCATTGTCTTCTCTGATTCTGTTGCCACAAGTGGGCGTTATTATGTCACCGTGAATACAACTTCGTGATTACCTGTAGAGTTGGAGCAAGTGATCGGTCGTGTAAGGCTGTGGGAAGGGGTGAGGTATTGCCGGCTGCCTACATAATGCAACATAATGTTGTTAAATAATTTATCTGCTGTCTGGAGCATATCACCACTTGTCCCTCAAAGCCTTCAGCCAGTAGACTAATGTCCCATCTAAAAGATGTGCATGTTAGCCGTTTGTTTGAAGTGGAGTGCGCATACACCCGTATGCTTGTTTGGTTTTATGTGCATGATAAGATGTGCATTGAGTCCGAATTTGGTCTTATCGTTCTGACAAGTCGTGAAACCCCAACGTACACTCTTGTGCCGAAATGTCCGTGTACCGTATTAAACAGTGATTTTGCTTAAACAAAAACCAAAAAAAAAAAGGAAGGGGGGGGGGGGGAGGGGGGAGGGGGGGAGCTGATTTAACATTTTTGTTTTGGAATCGTGTTCTTTCATTCAGCCGAATGGGATGTATTGTAAGAAGCATTTAGTTGTTAGAGGTTTTTGTGTGTCATTCTATGCGTCAGAAAGCAAACCACAACTGTTGGGTATAATACGATCCACCCGGTCTTGTACTTCTTCTACAATAGGTACATAACCCTGAAATAAGCGGGTTTCGATGAATGTCTGGTTCAAAGAAAAGGCGATCAGTATACAGTTGGTAGGGATGCCGTGCAGTGCAGCTCAAGCGTGTTGGAGGTCGGAGGAAAGCTCGGTTCTGTCGGGTTATTTTGCAAGTGAAACTGTTCACTTTACACGCAAAACCTTCACAAACCTTTGTTTTAGGTCTTTAGTTTAGGAAGTTCACTGCTCTTGGCATTTACACCTCACTTTAATTGTTTTTATTTTCTCTCTTTTTTTTTGCTAATGATTTTGTGTGTTTCTGTGGTAGGGATTGTTGCCTTTTTTAAATTTGCCCTGGCAGCTGCCTTGTTAGGCCCGACCTTCTAGATCTCCAACTGCTTAAGTATCTTTAATGTGCGCACTGTGCACACCGGCCCTCCGAGTTTTTCTTCCTTATCCGAGAAGAAGGTGCTCGAATCCACCGACCATAGGATCAGGGACAGGAATTTCCCCCCAAAATGCCAACATGCCTGCACCGACCGGAACTCGAACCCGGTACCTTAGCCATGAGAGACGAGCACCGTCCTTCTAGACCACCGTGCCACCCTGAAACTTTTTGTAATGTCACTTGGACAGCTCTCTTTACATCGATCCCTACTCTACAAAATTCATGATGATGTAACTGTTGTGATGTAAGATTCCTTGGAAATGGAAACATTATTATTCATTTGGATTAGAGTTTCTTGTTTGGCAGCGCTTCAGCAGTAGTTGGCCGTACCTATGTGTTTACGAACGTCATAGGTGACCCAGATTAAATTGGCAACAATATTCCAACATAATCAAATCGGCAAAGCTGGTGGTGTGAAGAATGCAGACATGACAACACAAAGAGGATTTAGTACTGCTCTAACACAGTTATGTCAGCGAAGTGACCAGGGCTTAGCACAGCGCCACCTACTTCTTGTTCGTCCCAACTCCACTTTTGGTACAACTGAGAAATTCGACATTTAACGTTACCTCCTTTAATATTAAGATAAGTAGTTAGGGTTAGATTAAGTCGGAACCGCGAAACCGCTTGATCAGTGCCACAACGCATTTTAAATCAGCTTCAAACCGTGCATTTAAAAATTTTTTTTGCCTCTTCTACAAACTGAAAGATCTCCAATTTTTCAGGAACTGGAGATAGAACAAAGAAAAACTAATCTCACGACCGTTACAATGCAGTTATTGTCTTAAAGACAGTCAGGAGGCCGTTTGTTGGCAAACCGTAGCGCCATCGTCATTGTTGATTTAACAATAACCACTTGGATTTCAACATGTATGACTGCCTTTGGACCCTGACACAGTCAGTGTCCCGGACGTTCACGCCAGTGATGTACTCGCAGTTTCCAGCAACAGTGCTCGCACCTTGTCCGTGTTATTTTGATATGTTTCTGTGTAAATGTAATACCGGTACAATTAAAACATTTTTTAACCGAAGAATGTAAAACAAGTACATCTCCTATGAATTAACCGACAAATTATTACCGAGGTAAAGCTTGTTTAGTATGGCTTAACCGATAAACTATAAATAAGAAGGGCCTGGTTCGTACGGTTTCAACTATAAATCTATTAATACAAAGATAGACCGTGGCGTACGGTTTAACCGTAATCGTATTATAAGAGCTGATTATGTCATGGTATAATGACCCGTCTGAGCACTGTGGATTATA